>JAQZBX010001200.1:0-49075 GCA_029593785.1 Cabassous unicinctus | reverse complement strand
TTAAGATACTGCAAGAGAAAAACTTCTAGCCAAGAATCTTATATTTGGCAAGACTGTCTTTCAAAAATGAGGGCAAGTTTAGAATATTCATAGATAAACAGAAACTGTGAGAGTTTGTAACCAAAAGACCTGCTTTGCAGGAAATACTAAAGAGTGTTACAGCCTGAAAAGAAAAGACAGGAGAGAGAGGCCTGGAAGTGAGTCTAGAAATGAACATTATATCAATAAAAGTAACTAAAAGTATCAAAAGAATGGTGAAAATAAATATGGCAGATAAAATCCAAATATTCAGGAATAAACTTAACCTACCATGTAAAGCACTTGTATTCAGAAAACTTCAACTCATTGTTAAAAGAAATCAAAACAAGACCTAAATTATTGGAAGGACATTCCATGCTCACTGATTGGAAGATTAAATACCATTAAAATGTCAATTCTACACAAATTGATGTACAGATTCAATGCAATCCCCAAAAAAATTCCACCAGCTTTTTTTGAATAAATGGAAAACATGATTATCAAATTTATTTGGAACAGTAAGGGGTCCTGAATAGCCAAAAATATCTTTAAAAGGAAAAGAAAAACTGGAGGACACTCATTTCCAGATTTTGTTGTATTACGTAGCTACAGTGGTAAAAACAGCATGGTACTGGCATAAAGACAGACACATAGACCATTGGAACTGAACTGATGTTTAAAAAACAGGCCCTCACATTTATGGTCAAGTGATTTTTTACTAGCCTGTCAAACCCATCCAGCTCAGGGAGAACAGTCCATTCAACATATGGTACTGAGAAAACTGGATATCCTTAGCAAAAGAAGGAAAGAGGTCCCCTATCTCACACCTTACACAAAAATTAGCTCAAAATGAATTTAAAAAACCTAATTATAAAAGCAAGAACAATAAAGCTTCTAGAAGAAAATGTAGGAAAATATCTTCAAGACCTGGTGGTAGATGATGAATTCTTAAAGGAGATAAGAGGAGGACTGAGATGGGCTACTGATATTTAATGTATGTAGAAGTTTTAATTAGCTTTACTGTAAAAGTGTGGAAATGTATAGAGTTGATGGTAACACATTATAGTGAGTAGAAGCTGGTTTATAAATGGGGATGTGGTTGAAAATGGTAGTCTAAGGATGTAAATGCCAATTGACAGAAAACTAGAGAATAATCTAGGGACTGAATAGCACAATAAACCCAGAGGTGGATGAGAATTGTGGTTGATGGTACAGATGCAAGAGTGTCCTTTGTGAGCTAGAGCAGATGTACATCTTCACTGCAGGGTGGTGGGAATGTGGAGAAGCATGGGAAAAATACAACTGGAGTGTCCTATGGACTGTGTTAACAGTAATAATGTAATATTCTTGCATCTATGCCCACGATGTACTGTGCTGATAATGGGGGAGTATGGAAAATTTATGTCAACTGTATGCTTTGTACCTGGTAATAATCAGATGATATTATCTCATAATCTGTAACAAATGTTCCACCACAGAGTGGTGTTGATAGAGAGGTAGGGGTGTTTTTTGAGAATTCTGCACATGTGCATGTTTGTTTTGGAAGTTTACAACTTCTGTCATAATAATATATTTAAAAAATAATAATAGGGTGAGTTGGGGGGAAAATACACTAAATGTAGGATAAGGACTATAATTAGTAGTAAGATTTTGACAATATTCTTTCATAATTTGTAACAAATGTCTCACAACAGTGCAAGGTATTGATGGTGGGTTGATGTATGGGACCCCTGTATGATGTTATGCATGTTTGCTTTGTAAGTTCACAACTTTTACTCTACACTTATGGCTTATGTATGTTCATGTATAAATAATATAAAAAAAATAATAATAATAGGGTGGGTTGGGGGAAAATACTTTGGTTAGTAGTAATATTTTGAGGATGCTCTTTAATCATTAGTTAAAAATATTTCACAACAATGCAAGGTGTTGGTGGTAGGCTGAAGTATGAGAGCCCTGTATGATGTTATGTGTGTTTGTTTTGTAAGTTCACAACTATTGCTATACACTTATTGTTTATGTGTGTTCATATAAGAGTGATATACTTCAATAAATTTTAAAAAAATTAACTGAAATATATACTTTTAAATGGATGAATTTTATAAAATACCAGTTATATCCCTTAAAATGTTAAAAACATCAGAAAAAAAAAAGAAAGACTCTCAGGTGTCACTAAGAATTCAGCCTTCAACATGCCTTTTGCCAAGATATGACATAAAGGAAAATGTTAGAATGATCAAAATTCTTTACATAATTTTGTCAAGAACTGTAAATTATCATACATAATTGCAATGGACTAAAAATGCATAGGCATGAGTCCTATATACTTCATTTGTTAACTCATTATGTGTAATCAAAATCTAAATATTTATGGATAAACATTAATATATTTCTTCAATTTACATTTACAAGATACTTTCTTTGTATCAGGTCTCTTCTAGATACATAGATATCATCAAGAGATCAGCAATATATATGACTAGATTTGCCCATATATAATGCCACCAGACATTAAATCCAAACTTGAAAATGCCAAGATCATCAGTACAGTTTCAAAACTTTTGAAATGAGTCTACAATCACAGCCTGAACTTCAGCTAAATAACCTGTAGCAAGCTTGTAGTTTGCTGTGAAGCACACTGAAATCTGCCATACCAAAGCACAGACAGGTGACAGGTTGTTTCTTGAGTTGTCAGCCCACAAATCCAGGTTTCAGTTGAATTCATTTTGAACACACTTTACAAACTGGGTATCTGGATAGAGCAATCGACAGCCAGAACTGTGTCCAGGGAAATGCATGCAACCCTCAACATTTCTATTTATTCTAGGAAAACTATCTATTACAAATTGTCAGTGCTATAGGGTGTCCATAGGATAATTCTTTTGACACTAACTTTCAATTTCACTTTTATCAGATTTGCTGAAATGGGGTCTTCTGCTGTGATCATCATGTTGTACCTCAGCTGGAATAAGAATCAGATTTGTGATATACTAACCAAGAAGCAAGAAAAGCCCCAAGTTCACTTTTCACTTGGAATGACAATGGGAGAGGTTTTAAAGAGTCAAGTTCATTTTCAAGATCTAAGAGCCCAGATCTGTGCAATTATATTTGGCTTTTTTATGCACTAATTTTGGTTCAATGACAGCAATTGAGACCTTTTAATATATTTGGCTGTACTTACTTTGTATGTCCTTCCAAAAATGTGGACAAACCATGCTTTAAATATTGGCCTCCATGTTTTTTGTTGTTGTTGTTGTGTTTGTTTGTTTATTCTCTTTCTGTTTTTTGAGGTACTGGGGCCAGGGATTGAACCGAGGACCTCGTATATGGGAATCCAGCACCCAACCAATGAGCCACATCCACTCCCCAGAGTTGGTGTTTTCTTTTGTTTGCTTGATTTTTGTTTTGGGGAGGCACCAAGAACAAAACTAGGACCTCTCACGTTGGAAGCAGGCACTCAACCACTTGAACTATATCCGCTCCCCCAGTTTTTTAATAAGAAAGTTTTGTATTAAAAAACAAACAAACAAATAAACCTTAGTGGTTACTTTGTATTAAACCATATTCTTAGTACTTTACGTATTTTAACTCATTTAGTCTTTCCAGTAACGCTGTAAGGTGAATTCAATTATCATCCTCATTTACAGATAAGGAAATCACAATATAGTAATTTCCCCAAGGTCACACAACAAATAAACTACAATTTGAGCTCATTCAATTTGAACTGGGTTAAACATGGCATTTTAACTCAGTCAATCTCCCTGGTCTGTGCTCTTAGCCCTGTTACTTAAAGCCTTTTAGGCAGACAGATGTTTGTGTACCTGTAATGCATCAAACCCTATACTCAATACTGGAGATGCAGTGTTGAGTAAGAAACTTCCAGCTGTCAGTTTAGGAGTCACATATTGAATAGAATAGTGTAGAGAAGATATGCAGGTTTTGGAGTTAAAGTGGATATGAATGCTCACTCCTCGCCTTGATAGCTGTGTGACATTGGCCACTCGTTTAAGTTCATGAAAACTGAAAAGAACTATGATGCAGTGACAGCAACATACCCTCTCTTGCCAAAGGACAAACTGTCTGTGAGTAGCCACAGCAGTATATGGGTCAGTGTCCTTTGGTTCACAGGGGTGTCTTGTCTATGACTATGTTCTTCAATCTGTATGGACTATGGGGCAGTGATGGCATGGTGGCAGCATTCTGGACTTAAACAGAACTCCTACCTCTGAACTTGTGACCCTGCGCTGTAGTCAGGCTTGGATTTGCATATTCCTGTAACATATTGTAGCAGTTTGATATTGTTTATGAATTCCAAAAATAAAAACTGGATTATGTTTGTAAACTAGTCTGTTCCTCTGAGCATATCAGATTGTATTAAATTCAGAGATTTCACTTTTACTTGATTAAATTATGATTAAGTCTTTGATTGGGCCACATCAGTAGGCCATTGAGTTCCTGCCCCCTTGGTGGGCAGTGACTCACAGAGAAAATGAAATGGGAGAGGAGAAAGTTGGAGTTTTGAGCTGGAGCCTCCAGGAAGTAAACACACAGAGAAGTAGATATGTGAGGAAAGAGAGAAGGCTCCATTAGACACGGCAGAGGCCCCAGAAAAAGAGATGAGCTGTTCGCCTGATAGACTACAGCTGACCTTGTGGAGAGAACAGAGCAGCTGAACCTGGAGAAGAACTATCCCTGGGAGAGAGACAAGACTTATCCCAGTCTACAGCTGATATTAGAAGAAGCTGGGACCACAGAGCCAAAAGGAAGAGGGAGGGTGAACCCTTGAAGACATCAGCAGACCTCTTGCTCCAACACATGGCAACAGACTTTGGTGAGGGAAGTTACTTATACTTTATGGCCTGGTAACTGTAAGCTTCCACCCCAAATAAATACCCTTTTAAAAAAGCCAACAGATTTCTGGTATTTTGCATCAGCACCCCTGTGACTGACTAATACACAGACGTTGCAATAAAAGCTTTCTAACCACACACACACACAAAGGGAGAGATGGGTCAGAGAAGTGGTGAAAAAGCACTCACAATTCACAGGCTACCTCATCACCCTTTATCTGGAGAAGGAAGGAGAGAAGGAAATCAGTGATGATGAGGTGGATGAAGAAAAAGGTGAAAAAGAAGAAGATAAAGATGATGAAGAGAAGCCCAAGATTTAAGATGTGGGCTCAGATGAGGAGAATGATAGTGGGAAGGATAAGAAAAAGAAATACATTGATCAAGAAGAACTGAACAAGACCAAGGCCATTTGGACCAGAAACTCTGACGACATCACCAAGGAGGAATTTGGAAAACTCTACAAGAGCCTTACCAATGATTGGGAACACCACCTGGCAGGCAAACACTTCTCTGTGGAAGGTCAGTTGGAATTCAGGGCATTGCTGTTCATCCTTCACTGGGCTCCCTTTGATTTATTTGAGAACAGGAAGGATAAGAGCAGCATCAAACTTTAAATCCATCATGTGTTCATCATGGAGAGCTGTGATGAATTGATACCTGAGTATCTCAACTTCATTAGTGGTGTGGTTGACTCTGAGGACCTGCGCATGATCTTCTAGTGACAAATGTTGCAGCAGAGCAAAATCTTGTAGGTCATTCATGAAAACATTGTCAAAAAGTGCCTTGAGCTCTTCTGAGCTGGTGGAAGACAAGGATAACTACAAGAAATTCTATGAGGCCTTCTCTAAAAATTTGAAGCTTGGAGTCTATGAGGACTCCACTAACCAGTGAAACTTTTCTGAGCTGCTGTGCTATCATACCTCCCAGTCTGGAGATGAGTATGTCTCTTGCAGGAAGGAGACCCAGAAGTCCATCTCTTATATCACTGGTTACAGCAAAGAGCAGATGGCCAACTCTGCTTTTGTGGAGAGTGTAGAAGCTGGACTTTTAGGCAATATATTTGACTGAGGCTATTGATGTGTACTGTGTACAGCAGGTCAAGGAGTTTGATGGGAAGAGCCTGGTCTCTGTTACCAAGGAGGGCTTGGAGCTCCAGAGGATATGGAGCAGAAGAAGAAAATAGAGAAGAACAACACTAAGTTTGAAAATTTCTGCAAGTTCATGAAGGAAATCTTGAATAAAAAGGTTGAGAAAGTGACAGTCTTCTAGACTTGTGTCGTCACCTTGCTGCATTGTAACTAGCTTGTATAGCTGAATGACCAACATGGAGCAGATCATGAAAACCCAGGCACTTTGGCTACATGATGACCAAAAAGCACCTGCAAATTAAGCCTGACCACTCTATTGCGGAGACGCTGTGGCAGAAGGCTGAGGTAGACAAGAATGACAAGACAGTCAAGGACTTGGTGGTGCTATTGTCTGAAACTGTGCTGCTCTCCTTTGGTTTCTCCCATAAGGATCCCCAGACCCACTCAAACCACATCTACTACATGATCAAAATAGGCTTAAGCACTGATGAATATGAAGTGATAGCATAGAAAGCCAGTGCTCCTGATCCTGATGAGATTACCCCACACCCTTGGGGGTGATGAAGATGTATCTCAAATGAAAAAAGACCCACAAAAGTTGTATCCACTGTATAGTGTCCCCCTGGCTCCCACAGCAGCCTGACTGGTCCTGTCCCATCTGGTACCATCTACTGGTGTCTACTGTTTGTTTTATTTTCCCTCTTTCCTATCTTTGAGTCTAAGGCAGGATGCAAGGGCTTCAAGCCCCATCCCATCTGACAATAGGATTAGATGTTGTGTATTGTTTTTTTCTGTTTATTTTGTTCTGAAATTAAAGCATGGAAAAAAAGAAGATGCAGTTTTGTAACAACAACAACAAAACCCAGGATACTTGAACTTGTCATATAAATGACATATATGTTGTCAAAGTATCTTAGTTGGTTTCAGATGATCAATTTTACAAATATATTACTTGAAAACAATATTAAACAGTGTCAACTTCTTCTCTCTTCTAGATTAACTTTAGATGACTGGCTAAGAATAATAACTGGTTTGAAGAATTCATTAGGCACTATACATTATAAATTAAAAGTTTTTTAATCTCCAGAAAAAGGAGATATATAAATTTATTGGATTATTGGTTTTCATATATTATATTTTCATATATTATATTTAAATATATATATATTATATTTTATATTTTAAGAACTAATATCTTTTTATTTTCAATAAAAATAAAAATTTTTATTTTAGTATAAAATAAAAACCTAGCATCATTGATAAATGAAAATGGATATAAATTTACTATTATGGATGACTTTTTATTATTTATTATGTCTACTCTTTGATGAGTGGGTTAAAAAAAAATCAAATATGCTGATGCACCCATGAATAGGTCCAAAGATTGGCATATGAAAATTATTGCCTGCTCCATCATGTATTTGGAGACCAAATGAAGCCAAAATTTGGAAACTCCCCTAGTTACCATGAATTAATTATTTTATTAATCTCATCCCTCCCGTCCAATCCTTTCTACTATTCTTATCCCATCAAAATTTCAGCTTTTCTCTTTTTTCCAGATTTTGCCTATGCATTTCTTTGTATATGGAAGTACTTTAAAAACTTTGTGTGTAAGATTTAATTAACTTCTGCTTTTTATAAAAGTACCTGAGTTGTGATGATTGTTTCAAAAGTGCATCATTTATTTATATAAGCACAAGCAGATAATGGAAGAGACATATTTTTGTGTTATTTTAAATCACCTCAAATTAACTGAAAGAAGATTTGTAAATCTTCCAACTTTCTTGGCTTTACAAATTTAAGCAATGGAAAAATAGGAATAACCCATGAATAGGGAAAAAAGGTAAGAGAATATGCAAGTGGCTAAAAACATGCAAAGAATTATTTAATCTCACTAATAATTCAAAAATAAAATTAGAATATTTCCCTCTCCATTTGACAGAGATATAAGGAGTGATAACAGTCAGTAATGGGACGGGTATGAGTAAATTGCTAATATTGTAGACCATTTGAAAAGTGAAAAATTTTATAAGTGAAAATTTGCAGTACCTATCAAATTGTAAAATGCACATAACTTAGCTTTATGAAAATCATTATACAAATTTAGCTGACAATTTTTTCCAGTTTATTAAATAATTCATACTACATATTTATTGTTGCACTGTTTGAAAAGTTAAATATTTTACAACACATAAACAACTGTCAGTGGCGTTAACATAATAAGGCTATATATTATAGACCTCACTGTCCAATTTGGTGGCCACTAGCCACATGTGACAAGTCTGTCACAGATTGAGTTTCACTGCATTGTTTCTGCTATCCACTTCACCAATAAGACTAAAAATGGACATAAGCATTAAAGTGCATATTTTTTGTGTGAAATGGTATGTGAAAAATAAGAACAGGTGCTGTAATGGTAAGTGGAAAAAAAAGGTTTGATTCTCCTTAGCAGAGTAAACGCAATTTCTCCCTTTTATGTGAGTGCAGGAATTTCCAAATATCATCCTTCTGTTGTTACATTCCACCATGTCTCTTCCCATTCTTAAATTTCTTGCTTTGTTACCTCTTTTCCTCCTCTATTGTTCCTTCTTTTCCATTTTCACATTTGCTTCACATTTTTCACAGTTCTTTCCCTTCCCCTCCATTTACAATTTCTTGTATCCCCTTTACCTCTCTTTTCACATCTCTCCCTTTCTTCTCATTGACTGCTTCTCTCCTTTCCCATATTCTTAAACAGTAAAATTGTTGATGAGGTAACTTTAGTCTTGGTTGAAAGTGTGGGAACATACCATTACCACTAGCATTATTCTAAAACTTCTAAAGAAATATCGGAACAATCAACCTGGTTGTCTCCAGATTACTTTTACTAGTGGGCTTCTTCACTGCCATGTTTCTCCAACTTTAGTTGGAGCTCAAATTCAGCTACTTGGGCTTCATTCCCCTGGTGCAAGACCTTGAATTTTACCATAAATAAACACTTCCCATTTATCTGATGCCACGTGGTTCATGAACCATATTTTGAGAAACACTAGGTTTATTTATTTCTGTTCTAAACTGATTTTTTCATCAAAAATAAATGCATGATATAAATTGCTATTAATAAAGGAGAGGGGAAAAAGGGGAAGGCTTTGGATATGTGGGAATCACCTGTATTCTCTATTTGACTTTTCTGTATCCTAAAGCTATTTGAAGATAAATTGAAAAAAATAAGACACTGTGGGAATATATGGAAGAAATGTCACTGTAAATACAAGACAACAGATCTTATGTTGATGAAAGACACAATGTCTAAATTTTTTTAATTGTTTTAAAAATTTTTGTGTTTTGTTGGTTATTTTTAAAATTATTACTTCATTTTCTTGTTAATTGTTTATTTGGTTATTTTGTTGGCTTCATTTTTTGGAGAGGTTTTATAAGGTCACAGCAGTGGTGGGGGAGGATCATTGGTGTGGGGTGTCAATGATTTGGGGATGCAGGAGAAGTGGTTCACCTGAGGCATGCCTCTAAGACGTATGAATATGTTCAATTGTTCATGGAGCATTGTCTCGGTGGGTGGAGATCCACACAATAACTCAAAGTATATTGAATTCCCATCAGGGGGAGTTCTGCTACATTCTCTAAAACGACAACAAGAATCCCCTGAGTGAAAGGCCAATGTCTAGTGAAGGAAGGCAGACCATTATGCCAGGCCCTTGACATTGATGATTATATTTATGAAACTTTTCTTGTGAAATTGAAACATAGCCTAGTATTATATACTGCCAAAGATTTACCTCCTGAAATGCGGCCTTTCTCAAAGCCAAACTCAGCATATAAACAAGCTGCTTTCCCCAAGCATAGGACATGACTCCTGGGGAGGAGCCTCCATGGCACCGAGGAATTATTACCAAGTGCCAAGAAGCAATGCATCTGGAAAAAGACCTTGACGAAAAGGGGGAAGTGGTAAATACAAATAACTTTTTATGGTTAAGGGATTTCAAAGTGAGTCAGGAGATCATTCCAGAGCTTCTGCTTATGCAAGTCTCAGCAGGATCCCATTGACTGCCACAGTAAACAGTGCCTCAAATAGTGGGCCTCCTGAGGGCTCTAGAGATATCCAGAAACTATAAGCAGGGCAGACAGCTCAGGAATTTGGCCCCATGTCAGTGGGCTTTGCTTTGGAATTTATGTTCCCCAGTGTAACAGAGTTAGACTCATTTATAGGTTCTCTACAAATGGCTCTCTGCCCCTTTTATTTGATCCCATAATTAGCATTCTACTTGATAAATATATGCTCCAGAGACCTAAATATTTGATCTGTCTGTGTGTCATTTGAGTTCTGAATCTCAGCAGAATTGCAACACCTCCTCTCCCATTCATTTGACTCACCCAGGACAACTAACAAGGAGATGATAATGGACAACACCCACCCAAGCTACAGAGAGTGTCTGCAAGTGCAAGCAAGATAGCTTCATCCATCCACTCCATGGAGTTTAAGACCCCTCTCAATTAGCAGAGTGAGCATCACTATCCTCAAATCCTCAAGATTGGGGAATGAACAATGGACTAAAGTAGACTTATTAATATTCTACTATAGACTTATTCTAGCAATGGAAGAACTCTTATAATTGATGTAAAGGCAGTGACCACCAGAGGTTCTGAGGAATTTAAGAGGGAAGAATAGGTGTAATATGGGGTCATTTTTGGGACATTGGATTTGTCCTTTGTGTCATTGCAGTGACAGATACAGGCCATAATATATTTTGTCATAACTTACAAAATTGTGTGGGACAAAGTGTAAATTATAGTGTAAACTGTAGTCCTTGGTTAGCAGTGATGCTTTGATATGGGTTCATCAATTGTAGCAAATGTACCACACTAATGAAGGATGTTGTTAATGTGGCTTAGTGTGGGAGGGGCAAGGAGTGGGGCATATGGGAATCCCTTATATTTTTCATATAATGTTTATATAATCTAAAGCTTCTTTTAAAATAAAAAAAATTATATATAAAAAAATCTTTGCCTGTTTAAAAGATCCCAACTACTTTATTTGTGATTGGGCATTTGTTAGATATTCCAAATATTGTGGAATGTTTCAACCTATGGATTTTCTCCTTTTAAAATAATTTCAGAAACACCTTCTATGCTTGGAAAATGTCCAAGTGTTGCAAATGTCAATACAAGTGGGAGAACCAACTATATCCCAGGGCAACCTGAATCCAAGTTCAGGCATCTATAGAGAATAAGTGGTAGCATTTTAAAAAATGAATATAAAATAACTCATTGTTCTGTGTTTTAAATTAATTTGCTTAGGTTAATGAAAACAGGAATTAAAGTCGTCTACTACAAATGAGACTTGTTATGTAACCTTATCCTTAGCATATTCCTGGACTTATGATGACAAATTTTCATAAAGACTTTGAAATCTAGGGGCTTTGAGATAAATTTAAGTGATTATAAGTAGCACAAAATTATGACTACTTATCATTTCCTCTCTGTGTTTATTTTTAAATTTTACTACATTACATACACACATACATGTGTATGTAAACATACATGTATGCATGTGTATGTGATTGTGTGCAGATATATGAAATGTTTTGAACCATAGTGATTTCAAATCACATACTAAATAATTTAGTACAATGGAACAAACATTTTTAAGACAAAGAAGTCTACAAAAGAGTACAAAAGCAAAATAAGAGAACTATAGGCAACTATTTCTGCATATTGAGTGACAGGCATAGCACATAGGATTGAATAAGAATTAGAATTAATAAAAGAGACAATTCATGGCAATTCAGTTGAATTTCCAAATTATGACTTCTCCCATTGTCCAAATACATGACTGTGTAAGCAAACATTTTCATATATCAATAATTTTTGGAGGGACTTTTGGGAGAGGCAGAGATATAATTGCCCTTGTTTCATTCATCAAAGAGTAGAAATATTGTATAATAATAAAATCCTCTTTAAAAGAAAAGTTTATGACCATTTTCGCTTACCACTGATAGTTTTTAAATTAATATATTCTAATTAAGGAATATAAGAAATCTTATTTTTCAAGTTCTTCATGGGTATTATATGTTGATAATGTCTATGTTATGCATATGATAGTAAATAAACTCTGGCCTCTAAGAAATATCACACATATTTGTATTCTGTATTTTTCCTTTAAACAACTTAAATACAAACCCTGATCCCCTAATCTGCTTGGTTGGAAGGAAATCATCTCCAGCCACTGCTAGGCCTTCTCTTGCATCCCAGGCTAAACTAAGTCCTTGGAGCCTTGTGAAGCACAACTTGTTAGCTACTGCTCTGGCTATGGCTCTATAAAAACTACCATTCATCCAGAAAGTTAGGTCTTTAATTGAAGAAGCTCTGCTGGTTTGTTTAAATCCTGGGACCAAAAGGGTTTTGTTACAGCAAAGATCACTGAGTTCTTTAAACTTTTCTGAGTAAAAAGTAAAATGAACTAAAAATAAACAATTACAAAATACATAATTGTATACCAAATGTAGTTCTTTTTTTCCCTTTGTATATCAGTCAGCAATTTTCTGTTCTCCATCCTTTTTTGTGTATGTGTAAAGAAAATGATTGGAAATATCTCACTTTCAAGTGTATTTGTTGCTCATTCAATAGAGCCATTCAGCTTATCAATTCTAGGAAATACACCAATAATACCAAATGGCACTTCAATTATGGGATATGTAGCTTAACACAATATTCTCAGAAGTGTTTGAAAATGCAAATATTGTTAATTGTAATAAATAATTACTATTTCCAATAATTTGATTATCTTTTCACACAACAGGTGCATTTTCATGAAAATATTAGAGCTAAAGATTTGGCTCATTTGATTTATGGAAAATGTTCACAACATAATCTAATTGGCAAAGACAGTCCTGTAGGTCAAATACATTTAAAGGAGCTAAAAAAAAAAATTGAGACACAAACTGTGGAATACATCTTGCCAGTCAGATTACTAAAATTAGAAGTCAAGTTAAAGATTTATATATCTAATGATATTAAATTATCAATCTTAATAACATACAAAACAAAATAAGAGGTCATCATTTTGTTTCCCATTATTTACTTTGGAATAATGCAAAAGTAATTTGTAGCTGAAATGTTTAAACTATTTTGAAGAGGAGTGTGATAAAAGAAGACCAGAGTTTGAGACACACATGCACACATAGTACACATACACCCCATACAGACACACACACTTAATGTGTGAAATGTTAGAAAATGAATGAATTTCAACTGAAGATAAGAGATGAAAAGAATGTAAAAGAACTTACCGAATGTTTAAAATGATGACCACCCATGTCTCGTTCATTTTATTTTGCTTTTTTCATCTTTAGAACACTTTCAAAGTACTACAGAGTATTGCTTTTCAATCTGTATCATTTATCCTTATTTCAATTTATATGTATAATCAGTGCATTTTCACACTAAGTTCCTCTCCTGTAAAATCTCTTCTATTTAGTAAAGGCAATTCTTAGTGTTCATTAAATTATGGTCTGTAAATATATGAATGTATTATAGATTGTGTAAGCATGAGAATCTAACTCTGGATGTATTTTCCTTTAAAAGCAAGTGATTTGCAAAGATTATCCACTAGCATTTTGACTATTATTTAATTCTATATCTAAGGATAATAAATATAGACAAATTAGCATTTTATGTAGATTGCAGAAATGTTCCAATTTCTAATTGTATGTGTGTTGGATTCATGATTGTCAATCATTTATTAATAATTTATCATATGCCTTGTAACATGCCAACCCTTAAATGTATCATCATACTAACTGTCTCATGTAGGTAAGGTTATAACTCTTTTTCAAATGTTGTAACAGAGGCTTAGCTATTTTAACTAGACTATATGTTTGCCAGTGAGGTGGAATTGCAATTTCAGTCCCTTGCTTTCTAACTAAAAAGATGCTTTCTAATCATTAAACTCTGCTGAAATTCATGATAAAGAATATTTTGTGGGAAAAATCAATGTGAATTTTCAGTGGCATTGGCCAAATGAAACTCTATATAAAAATTTAAGATTGACACAATAGCAAATGATAAACAATGCAATTCTTTGTGATGCTTAAGCAGGCAGTGTGTGGATAGCCTGGCTGCAGATGGCATCCACTGAATGATTTTTCCTTCCTGATGCTTCTTTGCAGACAATCATGTCTATAAAGTTGACCAAAAGACAACCAAAAGTGTTGGTAAGGGTAGACTTTCCTCTAAAAACAACATATTCTTTTAATTATATGGTCTTATAGTAGTGCTCAGGCTCTCTCTCTCTCCTCTCTCTATTATCTTTGAAGTTCTAGAAGCCAGTTTAAGCAGGATAAATTCACCTACTCTGTTTGGAAATGATACTAACAGTGTGCTTCTCATAACACAAAGTCAGACAGCCAATCATTTCTGGTCCAAGATTTGCTTTTCAAAATAACCAAATTAGATTTTTCTTACACATGCAAATCATTTATAGCACAGATTCATTTCAATGCTTGTATAATGCTATTCCAAAACAGACGTTGTTTATGGACTCCATTTAGAACTGAATCATAGAAATTTGAAAATAAAAAGAACTATGTACGTAATCTATTTCAAGGTTTTTGTTTTCCTTTTCTCTTTCTTTCTTTCTTTCTTCTTTCTTTCTTTCTTTCTTTCTTTCTTTCTTTCTTTCTTTCTTTCTTTCTTTCTTTCTTTCTCTCTCTCTCTCTCTCTTTCTTTCTTTCTTTCTTTCTTTCTTTGTTTCTCTCTCTCTCTCTTTCTCTCTTTCTCTCTTTCTTTTTTGAAATCACTAACACTTTGAGATGGCAGTAATGGCTATGAACTCTTCTGTAGAAACATGTACAAACTATTTTGCATACAGTTTTAGGGGCTTCACTGAAACCCATCCATGAAACGTTAAGGCTTTAAGTTCCTCTAGTTGAGAGCCATTGATTTACTCAAATAAATTAAACTTTAAGCAAAGAAAGTGAAATTCCAGAAGATGATGTATCTATTATACAGTGTTAGCATCTACATTTGAAACTAGCATCTGCATTTTACACCTTAAGATTTTTTCCTATTCTACCACAAACATGGATCATGTATACTACTATCAGTTATGACATAGCAGCTAGAATGTCATTATATTTACATAAACCTCACAAAACTTTCATATTAATTATATCCATCTCAGTGGCCATTTTACAAGATACTTACAATAATCCCCCATATACATCCTATACTTTCAAAGAGTGCATTCATTTTTACTTATTTTAATCTAAATTCACCACACAAAAAAGTATTCGTTAACAAATAAACTATCCCAGCATTCTGAGACTGAATTTATCTAAAGACATTATCCACGACCTGCCAAAATCTTATATGAATGCTTTTGTCCCTTTAAATTAGCAAGTGAAAATGATCAAATAATATTTTTAAATTCCCAAAATAAATGACTGCATTCAAGACTGTTTTAAGTTTAGCGTTTGCAGAAAAGACATTGAACTGAAAAATAAACATATGATTAGTGAAATTAGAAAAGAAGATTACATTTGTAAATACTCAGTTCAAACAATCTGAATTTCAGCAAGAACTAATGACTATAAAAATCTACCAATTTAAAAGTAAGTGTGCTTTAGAGAGGGAAGTCTAATTTGTAAAATCAGGTAAAATAAAATAACTGTATATTATTTTGTTTATTTTTATGCTAAAACAAAAATTTATCTAAAAAGATACCAGTAGCATAAACCTATAGACTTAGGTTTATATGAACCCAAAAATGGTACTTATGTTTTAGCATAATTTAATCTACAAATTGACCGGCAAGTTAGAGAAAATACTGAATGCCCTCCTCACTCTAGAAATCTCAAAAATTATGATAATTTCTTATATA
Organism: Cabassous unicinctus; assembly: GCA_029593785.1. Classification (NCBI taxonomy): domain Eukaryota; kingdom Metazoa; phylum Chordata; class Mammalia; order Cingulata; family Chlamyphoridae; genus Cabassous; species Cabassous unicinctus. The sequence continues at coordinate 33,245 of JAQZBX010001200.1, read as the reverse complement.
TTCCCCAATGCATTCCCTTAGCTATAGAGTAATTTAATTCACTAATTGTGTACAAAAAGTATGTGACATAAATGTTCTATGTTTAATTAATAAACACATGACAATTGGAAAATAACAAATGTCGAATTCCAACAAATAATTATAATACATCTTAATATGTGTTAGATTTCATATCCCAGTAACAAAAGATATAAAGTCTATATCAATATGTTAAAGAATTCAGTGGACTAGCAGCTTCTGATATCCAGTTTTCTGCTGAAGACAATGACAGTCCATTCAGCATTAAAGTGATCAGAAAAAGTAAAAACAAAGTTTGTTAGTTTTTTTAATCATTAGTTTTATTTTATTCTTAAAGAAGCTTTAGATTACATAAATATTACATAAAAAAACATAAGGTATTTCCATATGCCCCACTCCCTCCCCCTCCGACACTTTCCCACATTAAACACATGCTTCCTTAGTTTGGTACATTTGTTACAATTGATGAACCGATATTGAGTGCTGCTACTAACCATGGACTACAGTTTACATTATAGTTTGCACTTTGCCCGGCACAATTTTGTAAGTTATGACAAAATACACAATGGCCTGTATCTGTCACTGTAATGTCATGCAGGACAATTCCAATGTCCCAAAAATGCCTCAATATTACACCTATTCTTCCATCTCCAATCCCTCAGAACTTCTGGTGGCCACTGCCTTTACATCAATTATAAGAGTTCTTCTATTGTTAGAATTATAATATGTCTATAGTAGAATAATAATAAGTCTACTTTAGTCCATTGTTCATTCCCCAGTCATGAGAATTAGAGGATGGTGTTGCCCACTCTGCTTCTAGTTGAGAGGGTTCTTAGATCCCAAGGGAGAGATGGATGGAGCTATCTTGCTTGCAGTTGAAGACACACTCTGTTACTTAGGATGGACATTGCCCAACATCATCTCCTTTTTAGTTGTCCTGGGTGAGTCCAATGAATGAGAGAGTAGGTGTTGCAACTCTGCTAAAATTCAAGACTCAACTGGCACATGGACTGACCTAAGATTTAAGTCTCTGGGCCGTATATTTACCAAGGATAGTGTGAAATACAAATGAGTTTTTATGGCTAGGAGATTTCAAAGTGAATCAGGAGGTCATTCCAGAGGTTATACTTATGCAAATCTCAGCAAGATCTCACAGTAAACAGTGCCTCAAATAGCATGGCTCCTGAAGGCTCTAGAGACATCCAGAAATTATAAGCAGGGCAGAGAGCTCAGGGATTCAGCACCCTCTCAGTGGACCTTACTTTGGAATCTATGCTCCCTAGTGTAACAGAGTTAGACTCATTTATAGGTTCTCTAAACATGGCTTTTCTGCCCCTTTTAAATGTGATCTTAATTTGGCATTTCTTAGTTTCAAACATATATCTGACTGTTATTATCATCGTTTAGAAATCAAATGTAGAAAAGCTGCAAATTATTTTCCTTCCTGGTAAACAATTTTTTTTCTACAAAATCAGAGATTCTACTATTCCTTTAGCAGGTACCTCTATATCAAACATGAAAGTGCTTCTACATTATTCTCAATGTAAAATTTTGTCATTTAAGTCTTTTGATAAATGCTGCTAGGGAAATTAAAAAAAAAACAAAATCTAAGAAGGGAGAAGAGAAAAGAAATAAAAATAATCATAAGAGTACAGGATTATATATGGAAAATAACAACATTATTAGATATTAAACTCTTCCTTTTTTAACCATGAATAGAGTTAACAAGTATGAAATGCTCATGTAGAAAGAGGGGTAATGACATAATAGGGCAAATTCAGAATGAATAAATATAAACTTCTCAATTGTCAGATGTTGAACATAAAGAGACAGATATGACAATGTACTCAACAAAAGATAAAATTATTCTTTAATGTCCCAAGGGAACTTTCTGCAGTGATGGCAATGTTCTGTATCTTGAATGGAGTTTGGGTTACACAGGTGCATGCATTCGTTAAAACTCATGGAACAGTCCACTTAAGATTTGTGCATTCTATTGTCTGTAAATGTTACCCGAAAGGAAAAATTTAACCAGATTAAATATTAAACTCTACTTAATTTTATACAGGCTTAAATATTTAAGGGGAAATGTACTGATTTGTACAAGTTACATAGAAAAGCAACAAAATAATATGGATTGAAGGGGCAATGCAACCATGGACCAAAGTAGACTTATTACTATCCTAGTAGTGGAAGAACTTGTAACATTGATGTAAAGATAGTGGTTACCAGAGGTTCTGAGGGGAGGGAGAGAGAAGAATAGGTGGAACATGGGGCATTTTTATGGCATTGGAATTATTCTGCATGATGATGCAATGACAGGTACAGACCACTATACATTTTATCAAAACCTATAAAATTGTATGGTGCAAAGGGCAAACTATAACATAAACTATAGACCATAGTTAGTAGTAATGCTTCAATATCTGTTCTTCAATTGTAACAAATGTACCACACTAATGTAAGATGTTAATAGGGGAAAATGTGAGAGGGGATGGGGTAGAGTATATAGGAATCTCTTATATTTTTGATGTAACTTTTCTCTAATCTAAAACTTTTAAAAAAATAAAGTTTAAATAAAAATAATTTTAAAAATTACAAAATGAGGGAGTAAGCACTTACAGAACTTAAGTAACTAGCTCAGGGTCACAGCTGTGGTAAAGAGGTAGAGACAGGGTTCAAACTCAGGGTTGTCTAAAGCAAAGGCATCATGTTATATTGACTCCAGTAAAAAATGATGATAATAATAGTTAAACCTCAAAGGAATCAGTAGCCTTTTTGCTTTAAACTCCCACTCCTGTAAGTCTGCTCTCTTAACAAGGAAGATCTGTCTCTGGTAGATGCATCCTTAAACAAAACAAACCAAATAGTAAGACTCTTACTTGGCAGTCCACAGCTTACATATTTTAACACATCCTCACTTCATCTGGATATTTCTAATTTATTTGAAAAATTGATGATCTATCATCAATTTGAGCGTATTTTAATGTTTATAAGTTTTTTATATTTTTTCTGCATGAGTCATTGCTTCACATTATTTGATCGTTTAACTTCTTAAATATTTTCACCTTTATTTAAAACGTTATAAATATCTACATAATTATGATTTGTTATGTCCAATAGTCATATATTATACTAGTGTTCTAAATACATTGCTTAGTTTTTCAAATCTTGGTCATTTTGTAATAATGTTTTTAACATCTAATATTTATTGGGCATGAATCTTTCAATTGTGTTCAATATTTTATTTCTTTGTATTATTCATCTTGGTTTATGCTTATATAGTTTAATCTGTACATTCTTCTAGAAGTTGTAGGCTTATTTTTTTTTTCTTTCTTCCAACTTTAATTTACTATGGTAATTGGTATATCAAAATAAGGATTAAACTCTATTTTATTTCCAATAAATAACCAATTGTACAAGAACAATTTATTTCAAAATCCTTTCTTCATTTATTTTGAGACTAATTAAAAATATCATCATCTCATATTAAAAATAATAATTATATGGATTGAATAATAGGTAATAGGAAGAGGGATGGATAACAGGATGGAAAGATGAATAAAGGGATGGAGAGATTTGATAAAGTATGTTTAGAAAAATATTAATTATAAAATCTAGGTGATGGATATATGACTTTTTACTGCAAAATTCTTTCAACTTTTCTGTGTTTGATAATTTTCATAAAATAATGTTGGGAGGATGTATTAGTGATGGTTCTCTAGGGAAACAGAATCAACAGGAGATATCTAGAAATAGTGTGAATTATAAAATTCTCACATGACCGGTGGGGATGCACGATTCCGCAGGCAGATTGCAAACCAGGGACTCTGATGAAAATCTGATGAAGCTCCTTTATGGTTCCTGCGAGACATTGTCTGCCCAAAGACAAGCTGAGAAATTCTGAATGCTGAAATAACTTCCCTTTTTAAGGCATTCAACTGATTGGATAAAACGTCACTCATTGCTGACAGCAATCTCCCTGGTTGATCATAGATGTAATCATCCATCTATGCAGTAAACTCACTGATGACTAAAGTCCATAAATGCCCTTGTATTACAATTAGCCCAGAGCTAGCTTAACCAAAAACTGGGCACAATTACCTGGCCGAGTTGACACATTAGCCTAGACATCACAGTAGAGAAAAATAGTCTTTAAAATTTTAAATGCATTTGAATATGTCAATTCTTAACTCTAGAATGAATTCTAGAGATTTAACAAGTTCACAAAATAATCATAATAGTTTATTTCCTATTCAGTCAAAGATTACTTCCAAATTCTCTATTTCACTTAACTGACTTTAACACTGACTAATGAATTTGTCTTCCTTTCATATTGTTTCTCTCAGTTATAAGAATTCATATCTTGGTGATTTCCCAGGGCCTGCTTACATTAAAAAGTAGCTTCTCATTTAATTCACTTTGTCATATCTTTCTTCCAGACTCAATCATTGGAAATGCTAATATAAAAGGAGGCTGTGGTCTTTTACAGATGGATCGTGGCTCAAGCTTAAATGATCCAGTCTACTTAGTAATGGTCTTTCCTACATGTGTACTCCAGACATGGCATAAAATGGCAGAGAATTTTTTGGCATGATGACATATGTACAGTGGCCTGTAGAATGTGAGACATTTAGGCATCTGAGGAAGAGCATTTCCAGGCACAATGATCAGCAAGGACAAAGATGAGAATTCGGGTAATCTTGGTTTATGTGCCTGGTAAAGAGGGAGATTGTTGGATGACATAATGAAGAAAATGGGCTTGGGCAGGTTGTGTTGGTTAGTGAAAGACATTTTAAAGGTTTTGGCTTTTATTCTGACTGCAATGGTTTGTGGACACTAATGGCTTTTGGGCGGGTGAGTGATATCTGATCATTGTGAAAGAAAATATTTAAATGGAGCAACAGTGTAAGCAATGAATATGGATAGGCTTCTATTGCAATGATCAAAGTGAATTGGCTTAATGTGATAGTCTTGGAGGTTCAAATCAGAGTTTTGGAAGATTTGGGTGGGTGGGTGGTTGGCTTTTGGGGACCTTAAGTCTGAATTGCCTTTTTGACATCCTAGGAGAGATCTAGAGTAGGTAGTTGGAGTTTTTAATCTTTGATGGACAGCACTTTACCGCATGTTATTTGAGGAAACTCTAGATTAAGATGAAGATGAGTAAGTGTATGTGTGTGCAATCTGTCTCATTTATTTTATGATTTAAGTTTGACACTAGCGTTGGACTTCTAGCTTACTCTGATCAGTATTTACAAATCTCACCCCTACTTCCCAGTGAAGTATAGTTTTGGAGAACACATTCAAGTATGGTTTTGTCATTAAACAAATTGGAACCTCTGGCTGATCTTTACCTGAGAGGCATTGCCTGACATAAGATATCATATATTACATTACAATTATTATATATCAGGCAAATTAATTTTCCTTGAGATTTAAAGTTCTACCAACCATCAAAATTATGCAATTTCTAAACACAATCAATTAAAAAATATAGGAAAATTGCTTAACCTAATGATTCCCACTAACACACGTGAAACACAATGTGTCTGGTCATAAGCATTCAATAATTATTAGCTGTTAGTCCCATTATTTTTGAAGCATGGCATTTTTATGTTCTAAAAATTAATGGAAAACTCTGAAATATGTAAATGATATAAATAATTTGTTATATCACTTAATATGGGTACATTATATTAAGTCATCAAAAACAATTCTGATTAAAGAAAGAAAAATAATCTGGTAAAAGAAAATTAGGAAATATTTCTACAGAGTTTATCATTCTAAGAAAACTATACTTTGGGAGTGTTGTCTGGTTTTGTAGATATTATGTTGCATTTCATGTCTTTTTCCTACAATCTATTAAACTTTGTATAATGGTACATTTTAATTTTTAAAACATTGTTATTTTTCCCCTTAATAAGTTGACTTATTTCCTTATGTAATTATTTGGTGCCTGTAAGCATTCATATATGTAATATATTACAAGACATAAAGTTAAGGAATAAAATAAAATCTCCATAATTAAACCACTGAAGAGATAATCACTGAAAACCTTTTAGTGAATTTCCTAACAGTTTGTTTTTTCTTTCAGAAACATTTTCTTAACTCTTATCCATTCCTTTTTGTGAGAACCTGTTGTAAGTAGGCATTTTAGTTTTCCAAAGGCTGCCAATGCAAAATTATCAGAAATGGATTGGCTTTTATAAAGGGAATTTATTAAGGTAAAAGCTTATAGTTCTGAGGCTGTGAAAATTTCCAAACCAAGGTATCATCACAGTTGCTGTTTCAGCAAAGGTTGGTTGCTGGCAGATCCTGGAATCCTGCCATGTGGCAAGGCAAGATGTCAACCCATCTCTGCCTTTTCCTCCAGATTGCTTTCGCCTCAAGCTCAGCTGTCGGTGATCAAGCACATGGCAAGGCTTGTCTCTTCAGCTTTGAGCTGCTCCATAGGCCTAGCCTTTTGGGAGCTTTGTTGCTTCAGTTTCAGTTGCTAATGATCCTCAAGTCCTCTCTAACATTGCAGGGTAAAAGTGGTAGCTATCTTTCTCTGTATGTTTCTGCTTCAGTTCTCAGTTTATATAAGATCCCAACAAGAGGCTGCAAACTCAACCTGGGTCAGGCTACATCACTGACATAGTCTATTTATAGGCCTTAAAGCAGTCTTATAAAAAGTGATCTAATCAAGGTCCCTTAACAGAATCTAATGGAACCAAATGGCCCAACACCCACAGTAGTGGATTATTCTAAGAAAATGATCTTCTGGGTTCCACAAAAGACAAACGAAGACATTAGGATTTTTTTATAAGATTATTTCAGTTAAGAAGATGTGCCCCACATCAATCAGGATAGGTCTTAATCCTGTTACTGTAGTCTTTTATAAGTGGAATTAAATTTGGAGAGAGGGAGAGAAAGCCACAGGAAGCAAGAGAGTACATAATAGGACCCCGGAAGAGAAGGGAGAGATCAGGAGATGCCAGCATGTTCCATGCCAGAAGAGCCAAGAAATGCCAGCATTCAGCCCCAGAATGCCACAGTCTTCAGCGAGAAAGCATCACTTTGATGATGCCTTGATTTGGACTTTCTTTTGGCCTCAAAACCATAAGCTAATAAATTCCTGTTGTTTAAGCCAACCCATTTCATAGTATTTGCTTAAGTATCCAAGGAAACAAAAATACATTTTCTATTTGAACACCTACATAGTCACATTACTTAAAGAAAATATGGTTGTCATGCTAAGGCAATTTCTACTTTGAAGTACATTTTAAATGGGAAATTGTTTATAATTGCATTTATTATACAGGAGACAATAATTGTCTTGTTACTAACAGGCTCAGTTTCTTATCCAAGAATATCTGGCAAAATATTAGGATACAAGAATATTATAAAACACTTCAAATGCAACATGACCATAAAGAGTAGGCTTTGAACAATATTAAGGAATGGATTACTTTAAGATAAATTCATATTTCATATACTTTTAAAAGTATAGCTTATATACTGTAAACAAATATTGTTCAGTGTGATTAAGTTTTACATATGTGATTAAGTTTTTCATGTATATAACCATGGAAATGAATATTGTAAATAATGAAATGTACTTAAGTCAGTATTTCCTTTCCTAAAAATAGTTTCATGAGAGTTACATTACAAGTACCAATGACACAGGGAAAGAGAGTCAGTTGAGTTGCACAGTGAAGAAACAGTCCATATCTTTGTTTCATTGATGGCTAGCACCTGAATTAATCTCTAGTGATGTATAAAAATTAAGCCTTTAAATATGCAAATCCTTTCATAAGTAATGTGTACTTAGGAGAAGTCTTTTTTGAATGAGACTAAGATTAGAATTGTAGAACATTATTTAAGGAAATTAAATTTGATTATTTTCTAGTAACACAAGATGAATAAGAGATTATCCCCAGCTTCAGATTCCTAATTTTAAGTTTTCTTCCAGATTTAAAAATGTTTTGAATTAAATTCTGATTTTATCTAATTAGCTTCCAGAAGCAGATACTAAGTTAAAAAAAAAAAGCTAATATTTACTAAACACCTTCTAAATGCAGTAAAATCCACTGGACCCTTAAGCAGATTATTTTATTTCATTTTACAATGACCCTGTAGGTTAGTAAGGCATCATAATCATTTCTTCATATATTGGGAAACTGATCGGGTAAGTTAGGGACATATCTTGCAATTAACAGAAATGTATGAGAGGCAGAGATTGGAAAATTTCTTATGCAGAACCAAGGACAATAATCCATCTACATCTCAGAAAGTACCTGGAAAGTGTGTGTGTGTGTGTGTGTGTCTGGTTGACAGGCCTCCTCTGCCACCTGGACCAAAAAAACTGATTTCAACCAGAAGATCCTTAATTATTGGAAAATTTTGGATCCCAATCTTAATATCCAGGACAATTCAGGGATTCATTTCTCATTTAGGGAGCAAAGGTTTTGCGATATACACATGCTGTTTTTGTTTGGTTTCATTCTTATGCATACCTGGTATTTCTTAGGTAGTAGCAGTAAAAAACTTAGAAATAATCTAAAATTACCTTCTACATTATGCCTGTGTTCTAGTGGTGTGAATAGCAAGATAGGAACCAAATAGTTTAATTTAAAAAGAAACACATATTCTATCTTTTCTGACTTCTATCCCAATTATCTAGTTTGATCTTCAGAAAACACCATCTTTACTGTATCATCTTAGGTGTCACAGAAATCATTTGGTGAGTTATTTCTTTTTGTGAACTTAGATTTTGTGGAGGGATGATATAAGAATTTTTCTTTGACTATTTTGCATTCTTTGTAAAACTGAGGTCAAAAGTATTATCGATTAGATTAGTCATTGTCCTTTATATGACAATCCATGTATATAAATGTCCTAATCACAATATTAGGGCAAAAAGACTTGTCTGCCCAGAATAATATGTTTTTTAAAACTATGATAATTAAATATCTTAAGTATCTTCCATTTTGTTTTAGCTTTTAGGAAATATAAAGTTAATACTAAATTTATAGGAACTTAATTGATCCAAGTAATTGAAAAATGTTCTTCTAGTTGGTTTTCTCTCAGGCATTTTATGAACAGATTTTACATTTTTACTAACTCTGTATATTTGTTTTAATATTTTAAGTCACATGGAATCACTCTTTGAAATACTCAAAGAATTTTGAAGCACACAAATGGACTATTCTTCCTACTTATGTTAATCCATTAAAACCTCTTACAAGCATTCATTTCAGTCATATTAATTCTGCTTGACCAAATTTTTTTTAGGAACTGCATGATTTATATCTTTCAAATCAATTTAACTTCCCAGAGAAGTCTTAAAGTAGAAAAAAAATAGATCGTTAAATATTTGTACAATCAAATGTAGCTAATCAAATTCATTGAAAGATAAAATCTGAACACCACAGAAATTTTTTTATTTGTATTAGCAAATGATTACTGTTTGCAAAAAAAAAAAAGACTAAGAAATTCTTATTAATTAAAGTTTGACTATTTAGCCTTAGAGAAGGAAATATTCAGGCTGTAACTATGTAATTTGTATGTATCTATGCAATACAAACATGATTCTTTCAATGTGCTGCTCAAAAAATAAAGGCAACTTCTTTCTCTTTCAAAAAATTATGATAACACTTTTCAGGCTATATTAATTTCATATAGCCATATAAATGAACTAAGTCAATTGATATACATAAAATATAGTTGGGATGTTTTTTAAAACTGGTTTATCCTTGTGTACATGAACATCACTATAAAGTAAAAATTGGACAAATATAACCCAAAGAAAATCATCCTTTCTTTATTATGATCATTAATATTTATTATAGTCATATTAATGAATATAGTTAATTAAATTTCATGGGATGGTCATGCTTACGCTGTTTCTAATTGAGAGAGTCGTAGGTCCCATGGAGCTGGTGGATGGAACTATGTTGCTTGCAGTTGCAGACACTCTCTGTTCCTTGGGATGAGTGTTGTCCATCATCACCTCTTCGTTAGTTTTCCTGGGTGAGTCCAATGCCTAAATCCTCAAGATTAGGGAATGAACAGTGGACTAAAGTAGACTTATTATTATTCTATTATAGACTTTTTATTATTCTATCAGTGGAAGAACTTTTATCATTGATATAAAGGCAGTGGCCACCAGAGGTTCTGAGGAATGGGAGAGGGAAGAATAGGTGTAATATGTGGGCATTTTAGGGACATTGGATTTGTCCTGCATGACATTGCAATGACAGATACAGTCCATTATATATTTAGTCATAACCTACAAAATTGTGCAGGATAGAGTATAAACTATAATGTAAATTATAGTTGATGGCTAGTAGCAATGCTTCAATGTGAGTTCATCAATTGTAACAAATGTACCACACTAATGAAGGATGCTGTTAATGTGGGAAAGTGAGTTGGGGGGGTGGAGCATATGGGGATCCTCTATATTTTTAATGTAACATTTATGTAATCTAAAGCTTCTTTAAAAACAAAAGTTAAAAATTAAAAAAAATACATGTAGTGATTTGATTTTCTTTTAGGAATTCAAGTCTAGAAAGGAATTCAATTCTTCTAGTGTGTGCCATTTATTTCTTTAATCTGTTTACAATTTTGATAGTATGATACTAAACTCCATGTGAAAATAAGAAAAGCAATTGAAAAAGCAGCCATCTTTTGAAACTACAGCAAACTTAAAAATATTTTGTCTTCAGGATATGGATGAAGTGTCAACTTTTGTTAAAGACTCAAGGAAAGGATATAATGGCAAAAGTCTGCTTTTCACACCTCATAAGTGAGCTTTCTTTGACAATATGGAATGAGTTCATCTGAATAGCCAGCATTCATGATAATCTAATTATATTTTCTTACTGGACTAAGCAAATTTTGTAAAGAATTATTCTAATTAAAATGGATATGCCTGTAATTTTTGTTACCTTAAGTTCTATTTTAAAAATCCTTAATAGAAACAGTTGTTCAGAGAACTATAAAAGCATTCTTGACTCTCAAAGGCAATCATGATATAATGTTTTTCTCAATAATATTATAATTATTACATAAAAGTGCATCTTTCAGTAATACTATTATAAACTCAATTAATAATAGAAACATTAATAGAAATACATAAAATATCTGAAGCCCCCTTATTCAACACCCTCTTTCATTCAAAATTTATCAGCAAAGAAATGAAATATATACGTATAAACACACACCCACAGATACACAAACTGTTACATATATATCATTGAACAATTAAAATAGACATCACCAACTTCATGTCCCATGTTTAAGTTCAAAAGAGCAGTCCTGATACTCAGCTGGTTCACACTGGTTTGACCACAGTAGTGGTTAATGTATTGAAAGTGGTTAATGTACTGATTGATAAGTAGCCCAAACACCCTTGTTAGCTGCAGCTACACTCAGCATGTACCCAAGGATCCTCAGCCCTCATAGTAATGCTGAAGCCAAAGGATATAGATGTTGATCTCCAGAACTCTGAATGCTGTGGCGGGTATTGTGCTCATTAGGCAGTGCCCAGACCACGCTGGTTATTAAATATCTTAATAAATGGGAGAGTCTTTCAAATCCTCTTCCCAAGCTATTTCAATCTTATTTTATACATATGTCTTATAGTTTCTGTTCTGGTATTGGTCAATCTCTGTGCCCCACCCTCCACCCCAGCCATCTGCTTTGCGGCTGGTATAAAACTGGGGAAACATAACACTGTCATTCATGGAAATATTTTTTCTTAATTATTATTAGATACATTTAACTGAAGAAAAATGAAAAATAAAGAAACAAATATGAGAATTTGCAAAAGCATAGCAGCCAAATTTGATTACAACTTTTATCAGTATAAATTTTTTGATTCCCAAGAGTATATATATTTCAACTATTTTTTATGGTCTTACTTCATTATAACAATGTTTAACAGTTGATATTAAGTCTAATAAGTCATAAAGGAATTAAAAACTATGTTATGTGTTAGAAAAATAAGAGAAATGATTAATATATTTCAAATATTTTTATCAAAATTATTTAAAATAGTAGAAGTTTTAGGCTTAAATAAATTAGAAAAGAATAACAAATCACTGTTCAACAATGATGATTAAATAAGGTGTTGCTCTTCCTTGATAGCTTAGAATGGAGCTGTTGGAATTGAATCATGTACTCCACAAAAGACAAGATCAAGTCTTATCCATGCTCCTGTGCATTTAAGTTTGCTAAAAGCTACCAAGGCAATATACCAGAAATGGGCTGACTTTTACAATGGGTATTTATTAACTTATAAGCTTACAGTTCTGAGGCTAAGAAAAACGTCCAAACAAAGGCATCAGGCAAAGCTCTCTCCCCAAAGACATGGTTGTCACTGATCCTGGACTCTTGTCACATGGCAGGGCACAATAACAATGGCAGTGTTTGCTTTCTCTCCTTTCTCTTCTGGGTCTTGTTGCTTTAGGCTTCTGGCTTCTTCCAGGTTCCTCTCTCCCTTGTGGCTTTTTCTCTGCTCCTTTGCCTTTCTCTCTCCCGGATGCTATTGAATTCAGCTTCTGGCTCCCAGGACTTTCTCTATCATCATCTGGGGGATTCTCTCTGTCTCTGTATCTCTGTATTCACCCCATTTATAAAGGACTCCGGTGAGACAAATAAGACCCATCATAGATTATGCCTTACTGAAGTAATCTAATCAAATGATCCTTAACTGAATCTAATCAAAAGCTCTCACCTACAATAGATTCATACCCACAAGAATGAATTAAGAGCATAATTTGAAAAAAGAAAACAAACAACAAACATAATTTGCTGGGGTCTACAAAGGCCTCAAACTAAGATTACCCATTTTGTGGACACTAGTTGGCCTCTTTCCCCAGAAACTCCTGTCATTGCCCAATGGGTTCATGAACAAAGTGGCCATGGTGGTAGACATAGAGGTTATGCATGGGTTCTGCAATATGGAATTCCACTCACCAAAGATGATCTGGCTATCGCCACTGCTGAGTGCCCAATCTGCAGCAGCAGAGACTCACACTCAGCCCCCTGATATGGCACCATTTGCTGAGGTGACCAACTTGCTACTTGGTGGCAGGTTGATTTTATTGGTCCACTTCCATAATGGAAAGGGGTCAAAAATTTGTTCTAACTGGAATAGGCACATACTTCAGATATGGGTTTGCCTTTTCTACACGCAATGCTTCTGCCAAAATTACCATCCATGGACTTACCGAATGTCTTATCCACCATCATGGTATTCCACAAAGCATTGCTTCTGATCAAGGAACTCACTTCATAGCAAGGGATATGCAGGAATGGACATATGCTCATGGAATCCACTGATCTTACGATGTTCCCCAAATTCATAAAGCAGCTAGATTGATAGAAAAATGGAATGGCCTTTTCAAGACAGAATTATGGTACCAATTAAGTGTCAATACCTTGCAGGGCTGGGGCAATGTTCTCCAGGAGACTCTGTATGTTTTAAATCAGCATCCACTCTATTGTGTTGTTTCTCCCATTTCCAGGAATCAAGGGTGGGGGCGGATGGGAATGGCACCACTCACTATTACCCCTAGCAATCCACTAGGAAAATTTTTGCTTCCTCTCCCTGCAACCTTAAGCTCTGTTGGTCTACAGATCTTAGTTCCAAAAAGAGAAGTACTTCCACCAGGACATACAAAAATGATTCCATTGAACTGGAAGTTAAGACTGCCACCTTGTCACTTTGGGCTCTTAACACCTCTGAATCACTGGCAAAGAAAGAAATTACTATATAGGCTGGGGTGATTGATCCTGACTGTTAAGGGTAAATAGTATTGCAACTACCACATTGTCGGAGTGAAGTCATTTCTAAACAGTACCTTTGAAGATATTATTAGTTAAGGTGTGGACACATTTGTGAATAGGATCTTCATAGATCCTATTTAGATGAAGCCAAATTGAAACAGGATGTGCATTAATCTATATGGCTGAAGTCCTTATAAGGAGAAGAAATCAAGAAAAAAACACATGCCTATGAAAGGGAAGTAGAAGCTGGAAGGAGAAGCTATGTGATGGAGGAGGCAGCGATGAAAATCAAATAATCACAATGATTGTGGCAAGCCAGCACCAGAATACAACAGACCCTAAGAGAAGGAATAGCTTGTCATGACCTTGATTTTGAATTTCTAGCCTACAAAACCATGAGACAATAAATTCTTTTTTTTTTTTTTTTAAGTCAACCAATTGTGTAGTATTAGTCATAGCAGCCCTGGCAAACTAAGTCAGGAGAATTCATTTTATTTTTGAAAGGCAATTTCCTTGGTTGCAAGTAAGCTTTATGCAATCAAATTAAGGTGCCTGAGAAGGGATTGTGCTTTCTTTGTGTCAGTGGTGGTGGTGGTAGACATCATTTAGCCACTTTTAGGAGAGAGAATAATAACTTCAGAAGAGAACTGCTAAACATATGGTAAATCAAGTAATACAATGTAAACTCTTAAAATGTTGATAAAAGTTATTATTTAATCATTCATATCTACCTATGATTGTACTTTACTGTGATGCCAACAATGGACCAAATTGGCATTATAAGGTTTGGGGAAAAATAAAACAAAAATTCTGACAAAACAAATATACAAGCAAACCAAAAATTCTTATACACACACACTGACATGCCTTAATAAAATGGTGTTCTGTGTTCCAACATCTTAACAAAATACTGAATTACAAAGAAATAAGGAGGTTTATTACAGAAGAATTTATCAAATTCTTTCATCTTTTCATATGCTACTATGTTAACATGCACTGAGAATTTCCAAGAAGTACATGCTTTGTGTATTTTCACAAATATATATGACCAGGAAATACATTTATTTCAGGTGACTCTTGTAAATGTTTCCTTGATTAACACTATTGATTTATGTCAATGCAATAGTTACATATGGCTTTAAGAATAAACAAATTATATTTAAAGATTTATGGATAAATACAGTATACAGCTAAATTTAGTAATAGCTAGTGTTAGTAGAAGCAATGCGACTATATGGTTATTCACAATGTGTTTTAGCCAGTAAGAATCTTAAAAGAGATACCTATTTACTTGGGACAGAACCTGAGTGTGCAAGTAAAGGGAAAAGGCATATTTTCCTTTCTTCCTCTTCTCCCAGCTCAAAGTCTTATTAGGGGTCTCTCACAGTGGAAGTGTGGAAAGAAGAATGGGAAGAGATTGTAGAGGGGTGAGAATTAGAATGGGGCTCGTTATTCTCAAAATTAAAGCTGGATTTTTCAGAGCTGAAATATTAATTTAAAAACCAATACTGAAACACAGATAATTATATTTGGTTAGCTACAATTTAATTTTCCTATGTGGAACAGGATGGCCCTGCATGGACACCTAATTGATTCTAGGGAGCATCACTCACCATCAACTCTTTGATCTTAATTGTGACTCTTTATTTCTCTGGGCCATTGTAATTTCAGCTGTGAAAATTAAATTATGATATTTGGTTAGTTTTGAAATTAAGAGACTGGATTATATAATATCTGAAGGCCATATCCATTCTGATGTTTATCATTTTCTGATCATCTCCTTAATAAATCAAAGTAGGAAATATTATTTATAATTTATGGCATAGGGAACATTATGGTTGAAAGTGAAAATAACTTTTCTTTTTGTTCCATACTTTATAAAAGAGTAAAAAGACACTGTGTAACAGTATTGCTTTCTCTAATTTATCCTTAAGAAAGTTGTATTTTCCAAGACTCTGTATGGAATCTGTGCAGCACTGGAGCAAGCATTAGGACATTCAAGCATGTGAAGCATAAAGAGAATTTTTTGCTTAGGTTCTTTGTTTAGTGTGTATTAGTGTGTATACACTGCTAAAGGAGATCTTTACATGATTGAATGTTTTAGAATCTGTTAGTAAACCAAAAACTATTAACCATAAACGTGGAAAATGTCTGCAATTGGGATGGCTATGGCAGGACATGAAGACCATTCTAAAATATTTGAAGAACAGTCATGTGAAAGAAGCTTGGATTTGTTCTGATTTTTTAGAAGAGAAATAGGACTGTGTGGGACTTTACTAGTTCTGAGGAAATGTATTGAAAAACAAAATGAATAACCACTGGACATAGTGATGCTCCTATCAAAAGAGTTCTCCAAGATGTCAAAAGACAAACTGGAGTCAAGTTTGTAGAATATAGCATTTTATTTGGGACATCAAAGTTTTGCTGCAGCAAAGGAAGCCATATCACTTGCAAGAATGGAAGTAGTTTCGGGGTAAAAGGGATGTCAAATGATTTTTATAGACATAAAAAGGAAGTTAGCTTGCCTTCTATCAATTTTGTATTGGGTCAAATGTATTGAACTAGGGTCACGATGGTCTATCTGAGTCAGCTGCCTTGATGGGAATTTCAAATTTCAATAGAAAAAGAGAAAACTCAAGAAAGTATTCACAGACATAGTAGAACATGGATGATGTTTTGGTTCTGAGGTATCCTCAGGGCTTTTTCTCTACAATTTTGTCCCTTTTTGTCATCCATTGGTAATGACGGCTTGACCAAAGATGTTGTTAGTCTCTCAGTCACCACTAAAACTCTCTGGTGTTTCACTTCTGATTTCACAGTTTAGCTGAAGTTGGAGGTATTCATTGTTACATTCACACTCGTTTTGTATCCTCAGTTGCACCGTTTTTCAAATTTGTGGCTGCATAGTAGCATTTGAGAATAGAGAGACAGGAAAATCACTGAGGGATATTATGAATATGATTAAGAGGATAACATGTGCCCCTATTAGGACATCTCAGAGCCAGGGTACCCATGACCCTAGAAGCCATGCAGGAAGAGAATCAGATCAACTAGATTCAGGAGGTTTGTAAACTTAATTGCTTCTCTAGCAAAGGCTTCTGCTGCCACTACCTTTTGGCAAACAAACTCTTGACTACCATTTACAAAATCACAGAACTGAATCCCCATTTATGCATACACACCTCCTTGGAAGCTAGAAGATAGTCTAATGCTAATCAATTTTGTAGAGTCATTTTGAAAAGTTCCAATACTTCATCAGCTAGTGAGCTAATGGCCTGCTTTAGGTGGGAAATAGATTTATATAACTCTAAAGCTACCTTTTAAAATATCATCTGTATTCATAATGTATCTACAAACACAGGAGATACCTGCCGCAATTACAAGGGGGACAATATCAAGAACAGAATACCCCATTAATTTAGCCTTGCTTATTGGTTTTTCCATGATCCATTTAGTGCTGTCTCTAGTTTGGCAATAGTCTCTTCATGAGTTTTTATGGTATGGATGATGTCGTATAAGCCTTCATGTTTCTAACTTTCCCCTTTGGAAGCTATCATATATAGCCACTTTGGGAATAGTATAAGCTGTATAATAGGAACTAACCCATTTTATGGATAGTAAGTTGTAGGTCTTGTGTCCACACATAAAACAGTGGCCCTGAAGGGCTTAATGCAATTACCTATTGTCTTTAAGGAATGGGATATTGGCAAGTAGAGTTTATTAGCTATACACTCCTAAAGGAGATTCATAATGATTATCATCTTCATTGTTATCTGATATCTTAGTTGCATTTACCAACAATTTCCTTTTCCTGATCTTTTAGCCCACTAGAAACTTGTGCTTTGAGTGGAATAAGTTTTTATGTTATTAAACCCTTGGGGTGCTTGGAGAAAAAATGGTGTCTCTAAAGGAGGTCCTCTCCCTACAGTGAGCTTCTGGCTCATGAAAGTAAAAGGAGTCTTGCCATATAGAAACTGAATCTTTACTATGCCCTACAGGGTGACCATTTTTTTCTGTCTGGTTTCTAGTGAAAATACCACATTCTTTGGGTTATAGAGGCCACATTTTAATCCCAGGTTCTTAAGGCACAGCCCAGAATCATTCCAAAAGGATTTATCTCATGGGATATGATATTTTTTGTCTTGTCCAAGTCTCTAACTGTAAGGAAGGGGTGATTATTGGAGGAATTCCTGATTTATGATTAAGTGAGTATAGGAGTTTGGTATTATTTATGAATTCCAAAAATAGATGTTGGATTATGTTTGTAAATTGGTCTGTTCCTCTGGGTACAATAAATTGAATTGGATTCAGAGATTTCACTTTTACTTGGTTAAATAATAATTAAGGCTTTGATTGGATCATGTCAGTAGGACGTTGAGTCCCCAACCCCTTGGTGGACAGGGACTCACAGAGAAACCGCACAGCCCTGGGGAGTAAACATGCAAGAGAAGAACACAGAGGAATAGAGATTGCTCCATAGACACGGCGCAGGCCCCAGAGAGCCTGATAATCTACAGCTCACCTTGTGGAGAGAACAGAGCAGCTGAGCCCAGAGAGGAATGAACCCTGGGAGAGAGAGACGAGACTTGTCCCAGTCCTTGGCTGAGATTGGAAGAAGCTGGGAACAGGGAGACTTGGAGGAGGAAAACTGAACCCTTGAAGACATCATGTGGCAACAGACTCTGGGTGAGAAAGTACCTCTTATGGTACCTTGAGTGGAACTCTTTAGGGCCTTGTGACTGTAAACTTCTACCCCAAATAAATATTCTTTATAAAAACCAACCAATTTCTGGTATTTTGCATCAGCACCCCTTTGACTGACTAATACTGTGGGGGGTGGGTGTAGATCCATCAGTGATTCTGATTTGTTTCATTCACTATATGGTGTGCTACAAGGACTAAGGAATTATGATCAAGGTGGGCATACATAAGGCAGAAATAGGGTAAAGGGGAGATAAAAGAAAATCACCATGAAGGTAGGCTATTATTGGGGATGGAGATTGGGCATTGTAAGGGGCATACAATGAATGAAAAAATGTTTAGACAGATGGTAAAGAGGAAGAGACAGAATAAGGTGAGAAAATTCAGGTGTATTTTCATATGTGATATCAGCATCATCTAGTTGTTCTGACATCTTGGGCAGAAGCTGTCTACATCAAATGTCATCTGCTTGTGGAATTCTCATTTCAATTTTAGTTTGAGATCCAAAATGCGAGTAATATCTCAAGGGCTTGGAGTACATTTTATTTGTGACAGGTGAAACCAAGGTTCAATTCCCTGTAGTTTTACTGCTGTAGTGTTGGTCAATAGGACTCGATAAGGTTCTTTTCATCAGGTTTTAAAGGAGTCCTACATTGACCTCTCTTCCAAAATATCAAGTCTCTGGGTTGAATGTCATGTAGAGTCTGCTGTAGAGCAATCTTGAGAAAGGGAGCCTAGATCTGTGAATGGTGGAACTGGGTATAGGTGATTAGCTCCTTACAATAATTAGCAATTTCATATTATAATATGATGGAGTCTGGTAAAGCAGAAGAAATAATAATTCTCAAGGGTGTTCTGATTTCATAGGGGATTAGCCAGTGTTTACCCAATGGACTAGAGCTAAGAGCCATCAAGACAAAAGGAAGAACCAAAAGCCAAGGTACAGAAAGAGGATTCAAATAACTAAATTTTAAGATACCATTTGTTCATTCTATCTTTCCCAACATTTGAGGAAGGTAGGGACAATGAAGCTTTTGGTTGATGGGCAAAGTTCCTTGATTATAGTTCCAGTAAATCAGAATTGTATCTGTTGAGATAATAACAGGAATTTCCCAGGAAGAAAAAGCAAAGTCTAAGAGTTTTCTAAGTATTGTGAAGCTAGTAGCCTTGTGACAAGGAAAAATTATTAGAGATTGTCTCAAAAATGACATTAATTCCAGGAGACCTAAGATGTCACTTTAGTCCAGAAGTCAGAGTAGGGGCTTATGGTGGTCAGGTGACTAATGGAGTTTTAGCTCAGGTCCCTCTCAAAGTAGGCCCAGGGGTCTCTGGACCCATTCTGTGGTTATTTTCCCAGTTCCAGAATGCATAATTGGAATAGATATATTCAGCAACTGGCAGAATCTCCACATTGTTTCCCTGACTTGTGGAGTGAGGGCTATTATGGTAAGAAAGACCAAGTGGAGGCCATTAGAACTGCCTGTACCTAACAAAATAGTAAATCAAAAGCAATACCAGATTCCTGGAGGGAAAGAAGAGATCAGTGCCACCATCAAGGACTTGAAGGAGGGAAAGAAGAGATCAGTGCCACCATAAAGGACTTGAAGGATGCTGTGGTGGTGATTCCCACCACATCCCCATTCAACTCTACTATTTGGCTTCTGCAGAAAATAGATGGATCTTGGAGGTTGACAGTGGATTATCATAAACTTAATCAGGTAGTGACTACAATAGCCACTGCTGTTCCAGATGTGGCTTCATTGCTTGACTAAATGAGTATATGCCCTGTACCTGGTATGCAGGTATTGACCTGGAGAAGGCTTTTTCTCAGCTGTTTTTAGTAAGGACCACCAGAAACAGTTTACTTTCAACTGATAAGGCCAGCCAACATACCTTCACTGTCCAACCTCAGGGGTATATCAACAATCCAGCCCTATGACATAATATTGTCTTCAGGGACTTTGATCATTGCTTTCTCCCACACGACATCACACTGGTCCATTATATTGATGATACCATGTTGATTGGACCTAGTGAACAAGAAGTAAAAACTACTCTATACTTATTGGTAAGGCATTTGTATGTCAAAGAATGAGAAATAAATACAACAAAAATACAGGGGCCTTCCATCTTATTGAAATTTCTAGGTAGGCAGGCTCCTAAAGGAGAATCACAACACAGACTTTTAGGGTTTTGGAGTAAAATCCTGCCATCCTCTGCAAAACCACTCCCCTTTTGAGAAACAGTTTTGGTCTGCTACTGTGCCTTAGTAGAGACTGAATGCTTAGCATAGGCCACCAAGTTACCATGATACCTCAACTACCTTTCATGAGCTGTGTGTTGTCTGACCCACCAATTCATAAAGTTGGGTGAGCCCAGAAGCACTCCATCATAAAATGGAAATGGTATGTATGACTTAGGACTTGAACAGGTCCTAAAGGCACAAGTAACTTATATGAGAACATGGCACAAATGTCCATGGCCACCACTCCTGCCACATTACCTTCTCTTTCCCAATCCACAACTATGGCTTCTTAAGGAGTTCCTTACAATCAGTTGACTGAGGAAGAGAAAATTCAAACCTGGTTTACAGATTGTTGTGCACAATATGCAGGTACCACCTGAAAGTGAACAGAACTGAATCCCTTTCTGGGCCACCCCTAAAGGACAGTAGTGAGGACAAATCTTCCCAGGGGGCAGAACTTTGAGCAGTGCTCTTGGCTGTTCATTTCTCCTGGAAGGAGAAAGGGCTTTTTTCCCCAGCCACTCCCATCATTGCCCAATCAGGGCATGAAAAAGTGGTCATGGTGGTAGGGGTGGAAGTTATACATGGGCTCAGCAACTTGGACTTCCCCTCAACAAGGCTTACCCGGGTACAGCCACTGCTGAGTTCCCAATCTGCAGCAGCAGTGACCCACATTCAGCGCCCTGATATGGCACCACTCACTGAAGTGATCAGTTTGCTACCTTGTGGCAGGTTTTTAAAGTCAATGGAAAATTGCAACAATCCAATCCAGGCAGGACTAGCAATGACCCCAAATCCTCAGGAATGAAGATTTGGGTCACCCCACTAGGCAAAGAACCACAGTCAGCTGATGTGCTTGTTGAGGGTAAAGGCAACATGGAATAGGTAGTGGAAGAAAGTAGTAATGACCATGTGACAAGTTATAGAAATGAAGTTTGAAATGGTCATGAATATTTCTTCCTTTCTTGTTATGATGATGATTGTTTATGTACATATTTTTATTTTCTTCCCTATCTTATCCTATTGTCTTATGACATAAGTTGTATTAGTTTCATGTCATAGTACTTAATGATGTCAAGTTTAAGAGTGAATACTACCCAAGAACTATTCTGGAGGGATTTAGTTCATCCCTGGTGCAGGACAGTTGAGTATTGTTAGAGGAAAAACATGTCTAGTATTGTTTTTATTTAGAGAATACTATGGCTTAAAGTGATGTGTATGGCTGCCAAGTTGACAAGAGGTGGATTTTGATGATTAGGCTATTTCATTAAATTAGGCAGGTAATGGTGCCCTGTTGTTTGGTCAGGCAAGCACTGGACTAATTGTAATGCAAAGGCTTTCCATGGACTTTAATCATCAGTGAGTTGATTGCATCTATGGCTGATTACATCTACAATCAACTTGAGGAGATTACCTTCAGTAATGAGTGATGTCTCATCCAACCAGTTGAAGGTCTTGAAAGGAGAAGTAATTTCAAGCTTCAGAGGAAGAGAATTTCCATCTCTACTTCAGACAGCCAATGTCTTCTGGGGACCTTCACTGGAAGTCCTGGCTTGCAGCCTGCCCTAAGGAATTTGGAGTTGTGAATCCCCATGGTCCTGTGAGGCAGTTTATAAAATCTTATACTATTTACAGATATCTCCTGTTGTTTCTGTTTCCCTAGAAAACCCTGACTAATACACCAGTGTTACGTTAATTGACAATGAGAACATAATTTATAAACTCCCCCTGCTTCTAGGTTAAAGTCCTTTTTTTTCTTCCTAAAGATGAAGCTGACCTATAACTGATTGCAAGCACTTTCAGAGAAACATCAGAGTAAAACAATGTAACTGACAAGGAAATTTGATTGATTTGTGGCATATAGCTTTCTTTTTAAAGAATAATTAAAATTATGATCAATAATATTTTACTGTTGTCTAATATCATGCAGGTTAGTATCAGGACATACCATTGACAGTGAGAACATTGTCACAGCTTTAGAAATGTTATATAATCTCTAAATATGTTTATGAATAACATTTTACCTATACAAATTTAACCAACAGTAGGTTAGAAAACATGTTTAATTTGACAACATTTCCTATGCAACTCAAATCATATCAAATGAATCTAACTATTTCTAGCACTTCTCTTTTCATAAGGTGAAAAAACAAATACTTTGTGATTTTCCAGTGATTCTCTGGAAAATCCCAAAGATAGTTTAAAATTAAAAATAATAATAATAATATTCTTTAGGATTTTATTCTGAGAAGGCAAAATGTCAAATTTGTTGGGAGATTTAAACACTTGGCTAAATAGAATTATAAGTCACTGATAAACAATAGTTGGTTACCTACTTAATGGAAATAACAAAATAATTTAAAAATAAATATAGGAGGAAACATGAGTATAAAACAATAAACAAAAATCTAGTTGTTTCTTTTTTGTAAGTGAAAAGGTTTGATCTCTTAAACAGTAAAGGATGATAAGGTCAATATAAATATCTATGAGGATTAAATTCTGATATGCCATAGAATCTTTGTCTTCTAGGCAGATTGCTCAGATGGTTAAGAAAAACTTTTTATAATCTTTCACTAAGGGCAGACCAATAATCCAAGAAAATTTCTCATTTTAACAGAGGGAAAAACCAAATTTTAATTTTGTATGAATGTACTTTTTGATATGAAAACTCTTAAAAATTTTTAAGCCAATCAAATCTTAGTCAGCATTGATTATGACAAGTAAAATGCATTTCCACTAAATTTTACAATGTTTCATATCCATTTAGATTTTGTCCAATACTTGACTATGTAAGTAATACACAGTCAAATTACTTTAGGACAAAACCACTTTTTCCTTAATAAAAATGCATCTTGCGTAACTTACATATTAAGTTCCCAAAAAGATCTTGGAAGTTCTCTTAAAGCCAACATCTTCACAAAACTCAATAACTCTTGAAATAAAGTCTGTTAGAAAAACAATTCAATTTGGTTAAGCCTAAATGTACATTTTTATTATTTTAAACATCTAGGAGATATAATGCTAGTATATTTGATCAGTAAACCTATATAAATTTAAGAAGAACATACAGAAACAGAGTAAAACTATCCTTGTATTGTACTTAATGCTGATCATTCAGAAGACATAGCTGTTTTTATTTAACTAATAATATTACTAATTCCTGTTGCCAAAGTTTTACCTAGATTGTGTGCACTTGAATTTTCAAAATATTTTGATTTAATTCTATGAATACTCTTTTTACATTGGAAGTATTGGGGTTTGGTTTCCTTAATTTCTGGGATTTTTGGAGTATTAATTTATATATAACCCCTTATTTACATTTATTCAATTTGCATAGAGCTCTTGTAAGCATTTTTATTTGTTAATTTGGTATTACCATCTGGAGGTAGGAAAATAAATATTAAATAAACTGACAGACAAAAATAGAGAGTTCATATCGTCAATCAAATTTTTTCCAGCCATAATTCAATATATAAACACAAAAACACAGAAATATAAAACTCACTAGTTTGCATAAAAGAGCTGGCTTTCTCTCCTTGCTCCACTTATATTTTTTATCATATTTTTTTGTTCTTGGAAGATGGGGCAAATTGAAGTTATTTATTTAATATGAGGATTAAAGCTTTTCTATTGTAATTTGTGGAGGAGACTTTTAAGATTTTCTCAGCCCTGACATGTAAACTTTGCTCCGTTTTCAGGCCTATTTGACTCTCAGATCTATTGTGGAAAGAGAAATCTTGTCAATCCATTTCTGGGTCAGTTTGACCAGCTTTTGCCAACCAGGATTTAGCATCTGAAGTTTTGAACAACATGTATACCAGATCATATAGGTCAAGCAGCCCTGGATCATGTGAGCCCAAAGGAATTCTAAATTCTGTGAAAATCTGCTGGTCTTAATAGGGAAAAGTTTAATTATAGCTCTTAATTCAGTTCAGTTCCAACCAGATTTCATAAGACACTTAATCTTTAAAGGAGTCTGAACTTGATCATTTTCCCTCAGGGGTGACGAGAAACTGGATAGGGCAGCTAAGGGGGAAGGACTGGCTATCGGAAGATGGGGAAGCTATTTGTTTGGTTTGGATTTCTTCTGCTTTTTTCTGTTTTTGGCCTTGCCTTTTTATAATGAACCTTTAAGTGGAGCTATTGTGGAGGGAGATTATCCTCTTTTTTTTAAAGTGTCTGTCATGTGCACAACTTTTGCTTTCTGTAAAGTTTCTCAAACTGGCCCTGCAAAGACAAATAATCATTTATTAGATCTACCCGTCAATGAAAAGCCGTAGGTTCATAGTGTGAATATATATAAGAAGCAGAAGAAAGAGAAGGAGATTTAGAGCAGGAAGACACTAATATGCTTTGGTCAGACAAAATGTCTCTTGCGACCCTGGGCATTTCAGCTCAGCCACTCAGATACTGCTTTGACCTTAGCAGAATCCCCTAGTGAGTGGAAGTTCCAGAGAAGTGTCTGGAACTGAGCATAGGCAGCACAATGGGTAGAAAGGAGGTCCATTACACAGGACCAAGAGGACTGGCAAACTGCATACTATGTGATCTAGGTTTGGAATTGGTTTAACATGCCTTATGTATTCCCAAACTCTGTGTCTCCAAGAGAGGCAAAGTTAGAGATCTGGAGAAAGAAATGAAAGGAAACCAAACAGAAGATCTGACAATAGAACTGAAGCCAAACCCAAAGAAAAGTTTCCTAAAACAAAATCCTAAATAAAAAAAGCAATTGAACTCGTCATAAATTGTGGAGTTCATATATGAGAAGGGGTTATCTGGGGGATACAGAGTCTTGGCAATCAGATAGCAGTCACAAAGGGGTCTTTCATGGGTGCCTCACTTGACTAGCTGCTGGATGGAGCTCACAGCCCCAGAGGACACCTTCTAAATCTCATTGAGGCCTCCAAACTTGTTTGAAGACAAATCAGCATGGAGTTTGCAGATTACAGCATTTTATTCAGGACAACAAAGTTTTGCCACAGCAAAGTTAGCCAGATCACTTGCGAGAATGGAAGTAACTTCTGGGGTCTAGGGAAAGTAAATGATTTTATAAAACATGAAGAAAGTTAGCTTGACTTATCTTGATTGGATGAGTTGTTGCCTGTCTTATAGGAGCAGGTTTAAGACATGGATTTTATTTTGTATTGGGTCAAACACAATGACCTAAGGTGTTGATTGCCTATGTAAGTAAGCTGTCTTGGTGGCAATTTCAAATTTTGAAAGAAAAGGAGATAACTCAAGTGGGAATTCACAGAGGAATTAGGGCACCTGTTTTTTCTTTGTTTTTGTTTCTGGATTTTTTATTTTGTTTTATTTTCTTTTAAAAGATGCTTAGATTACATAAATGTTACACAAACATTACAGGGATTCCCATGTTCCCCACCTCCCACACCTCCCATAACATCCCACATAAACATCTTTCATTAGTGTGGCACAGCACCTGCAATGGATATACCCATCCTGGGGCTTCGCCACTAAGCATGGACCATAGTTCACATTGTAGACCACACTCTCTCCCACACAGTTCTGCATGTTATATGCTGATCTAAAATGGCCTATATCTGTCATTGTAATGTCACTCAGGATAATTCCCAAGTCCTGAAAAAAACCCTGTAATACAACTGCTTTTCCCTCTCCCTGCCTTGAAATTGTCCAGTGGCCACTGCCTCCACTTCAATGAGGTAATTTCTTCCATCGCTTGAATCACCATATGTCTACAACAGAATACCAGTAAGTTCGCTCTAGTCCATAGCTCTTCCCCCAATCCTGAGGACTCTGGGATGGTGATGTCCACTCCACCTCCAATTGAGAGGGGCCTTATATCCCATGGATAAGATGGATGGGATTATCCTGCCTGCAGCTGCAGACTCTCTCCATTCCCTGGGATGGCCGTTGTCCATCATCATCTTCTTGCCAGGTGACTTGTGTGAGTCCATTGAGCTGTAGAGTAGGAGTTGCAGCTTCCAGGCACAGCTGGCACATGGGCAGGCCAGAGGCTCCAGTCTCTGGAAGTACACCTACAAACTCCAGCATCACATATAGGTTTGAATAGAAGGGACTGATGGACCATGTGCAGGGAGGATTTATTTGAGTCTATCTCTGTCACTCTCAGGAGCACAGATTCCAAAGTAGAGCCCACTGATAAGGCATCAATCTCTGGAGCTATCCTCCCTTACATATCTGGATTTTTTTTGACTCTGAGGGCTTTCTTTATACAATTTTATCAATGCTGAGCCACCACTCAGTGGTTCATCCTTTAAATGAGTATTTGGCTAAATGACCTTCAATGGTCTTTTGAATTCCAAGACATTTATTGCAAAGAGTATTTAATTTTTAGAGTATATGCTTTCTAATAAGTTTTAACAAACTGGCTAAAATTTATCTTTTTCCTTCAACTGTATCACCTTCATTCAGTACTTATTGCTGCCCACCCAGATTACTTTAATTACTCCCCACTCCTTTCTGTGTTGCAGATTCCTGCCACTTTGCCCCATTCTTCAGAATACTTACAGAACAATTTCCACCCTGAACATGGAATGTTCCTATCACCCCTTGCTGTCTTCTCAGCTTTTTTCCCTTTCTGCCCATTGAAATCCCAGCTTAAATTCTATCTCCTTATAACACCTTGTTTGGATACCATCTTTCTAGACCCACCATTAGAAAAAGAATAATTGTTCCTCTCTCTTTAATCATAATATTTTGTTGGTTGTTTTATTTGAAGTAATTATTTCATCAGTCATTGTAATAGAGTGTTTCCCCATTAAACATCCAACTCATTAAAGACCAAGGGCATTGCTTTATTTATTTTTATATTCTCCTTTAGTGTCTAACAGTAGTTTTAAAATATAGACTTTTAAGTTTTTATTGTGAAATTTTGAAATATGTGCATAAGAGAGAATAGCAAAATTAACTCATTGTACTCATTGCCAGCTTCAACATTTTCATTATATGATCAACTTTGTTTTATCTATGTACCCACTTATCTTCCTTCAAACATTTACTATCAATATTTGTTGTCTACCAATTGTTCAGTACATGCTTATTGAATAAATAAATATTATAACTTCTCAATGGCTCTAAAATGTCTACAAAATAATGCCTAAGTATATTTAAGGTTCCCCATAATCTGACACAAAGCCATCTTTCCTGGCTTATTGATCTTTAATACTTAATATGAACATCATGCTCCTGGAAATGTAAACTATTCTCACTTTCTTGACCTAGAATTATGCTGTCCTTGCATCAATGTGAGGCATTACTCATAATCTTTCCTCTTTCTGTGATGTATAACTTCTCTACACTGACATATCTGACAATAAAGCTGAAGAATAAAAGCATAAAGAATATCTTTGGGAAGCCATTAAAAATAATAACAACCTCTAGAGTTTTAAATCAACTTTACTTGAATAGATGTTAGGAATTCTTTACCTTCAGTCCTGTCTATACAACCAGAGTGGTGTTCTTCTTCATTGATTTCATTTTATTTTTGGAGTTCTGAAATAAAAATCCTAATGAGAGAGACCTCATGCTTACTTGTTCAACTTTTGCTGGATCTGGAAAATATGCAGCACAATTGTTTAGGAGACAATGATGCTTTGTGGAAAGCACATGGAACATGCTTTGTGTTACTGGAATTCAATTTGTTTGGAATACCTTATGTAAGTATAAAATTTAATAAACTAAATTTGTATGTTTCAAATTAAGTCTTGTTTCCTTAATACAGTCATCTTAATGATAAAGTTTTCACTGGCTAATTATATACCATTTGAAGAGCATTCCTGAACAATCCCATTCTCTCACAGAACTTCTGTTTCAATCTATATGCTGAAGACTTAAACAACCACATATGCATTCATCACATCTCTCCTGAATTCTATACCTCTTTTTTCAATTGTTTTCCACACTCATATGTCTTGAATGCATCTAAAATACCATAGGTCAAAGACAGAAGTCATCACCTACCCTTGAAATTTGTTCCACTCCCAGGGTTTCCCATTTCAATGACTCAACAAAAGAACAGTTAAGACAAAATCCTGAGAATGACCCTGTATCCCTTCTTCTCCCCTCACTTTACATTTTCAGTTGATCCCTAAGTCTCTTTTTTTTTTTTTTCAAACATAAGACTTTCTTGAATAAATCTAATTGATCTTTCTACTTCTGGGCTTATCCTCACCTACCCAAAATGCACCACCTTTAACTTAATTATGTTAATGTGCTATTTACACTTGGTCATTTTTGATAGTGCAAGGAGAGCTATTAATAATTATTCTGGATCAACATGATATACTTGGACTCCCTCTGGCAAACTGGTAAGCACTGTCAATTAATCCATCCTTTATGTTATTTCCAAATAATTTTTTCTAAAAGAGTAATCTAATAGTTGTGCTTTTCCCCATGCTTAAAATCCTTCAATAGCTTCCTGTTGCTTTCAGAAAAGCAATCACCCTCCTTAGTAAGACATACTGAACTTTCACTATAACCTTCCTTCCTTGTCAAGTGCAAAGTGCTTACATTTCTCTGAAGGTGTCATACTCTCCCACATCTCTAAGTTAGACTTATTCTCCTACTTCCTGCAATAAATAAGCTACTTAGTCTCTGGTTAAATCCTACCCTACTTTCAAACTTCGATTCACTACTGAAAAGATATTCTCCTAGTCTTGGCCACATGCTCCTCATATGGATTACAATAATGTTAGAAAATGTTCATAATAGAGTTCTTATTCATTAAATTAAGTTTCATTAAAATCAAGGCACTCTCATGGGTTGTGAGAATGTAGGCAGTTATGAAATGCCTGCCTTTGTACTGCCTACATTCTAGTAGCAGAGACAATAAAAGAACCAGCATATAAATGATATAATTTCAGAGAGAAGTTAAAGGGATAGGTCTGGTTGTAAGGGTAGATATTTTGTAACAGGTGAGCATAACCTACTTTTATTTCAATTCCCAATTAGACTTTGGAGTGTTTTTGAGGGCAGGAAAGAAGTATTTTATTTTCGTCTTCCCAGTATGTAGCCTGGGCCTAGAAATTTGTAGGATTCCATAAATGTTTCATAGTGAATGAATTATGATATCCAATTGTGCTTAAAAAAATCAATGTCTTTTTCTTCAAATATTGTGTTTCATGAAAGGTTTCCATATTTATTGCTGTTTTCCATCTTTTAAAATTAGGTCTAAGTGATGTTAAAGGCAAAGATAGTGTAATGATAAGAATGAGTAAAGAATTTAAATGTAACAATATAAAAAGAGAATTTAAAAATAGGAGAGATGGGAATTATTTAAAAACAATACTATTAAATTAAGTAAAGTAGGTACATAAGGTCTTAAGAGTAATGGAAGGTATTTGAGCTTTTTTAATAGAAAGTATTTAAATAAATGCCTTTCCAGGCTGGAGCAGATATTTGTAGTTCCTTTATGCTATCACAGAACTTTGTAGATAACAGATGCAACTTGGAACATTTTACCCATTTGCTAGGAATCACAATGGGGAAAAACTGCAGATGAGTCTTGAAGTTCTTATCTAATAAATTCTATTTAATTCTATACTGTTTGAAAATTTTAAAACCATATTTAGTCTGAATTATTGTACATTGTGATGTATAGAAAAAGCTACTAATTTTAAGTGTACCTGCTAACTTTGGGCATAGTTAAAATTGAAAAAATGCCCCTTTGATTAAGAAATAAGATGCTAGTAATGCCTTGGTAAAAGAAAGTGTGTAGTATCTTAATTAATGGCAACAATAACAATCAATCTCCTTATTTTGATTGGAATATGTCTATATCAGTCAAAAAACCCACAAAAACAAAAAACAAAACTCTGTCTAGATTATACACAGTCCCTATCAAGATTTTAGTTCATCAATAAAGTGGTATCATCTCTAGTTATGAGGAAAATGCTCCTGGCTATTTGACTTTTAAATAATATGTACTTAGCATAAAATAATTTTAATACCTAATTTTTAGAAATGGAATTAAATATGGATTTACAAATTTTGGAAAAAATTTTGCTGAACTTCTTTAGCATATAGCTGAAATTAAGCATCAATATTTCATGCTATTTGCTTTTAGTATTCCTTCTAATATCTTTTGAACATTCTTAATGTAAGCATAAAAATCAATGTATAAAATAATTTTAAAAAATTAAAAACTAAAATGCTTGGCATAAATACATTTTCTGGGGATAAAAAATTACATGTCATATATACTTTTAAGAGGGAATCATAAAACTCGAATTCTATTTGAAGCATTCATGCTTTTAAATAAAATAAAGAATTTTCAAAACTAAATTTATATAACCTAATCAAATATATTTAAAAATATATTAGGTGAAATTTAGAGCTCATTATTCTGATATCACACTTCTTCTGTAAATCTTATTATTTTTTAGCTTCATGACTCAGCATATTTTCAAAATATCACTTTTGGTTAAACATCAAGGCACTATTTGATCATTTGCTGTATAATGTTTTAACTCTGTACCTATTTTATAAACTCACACAAATGAGGACTTGGTATCAAGGCCACTGTTCCATGAGCAAGTCACGTAGTCACAAATTTATTTCATTTTTAAAGTATATTCAGTTAGCTTTTGATAATGCTACTATTTATATACTGTAAAAATTATAAATTAAAAATTAATGTTGTCAGTGGCAATCTTTTAATGTTTTCAGTGGTATACAATAAATTTGAAGTGATTATCCAGCACAATATTGTATATATCATTCTAAATATACAGTGAACGTCTTCGTACTTTGTACATCATTTCTCCTTTTGGATTGGAGAGATAGGATTTGTAACTAACTGAGTAATCAAAAGTGCATATGACCCACTGTGATGGTTAGGATCTTGTGTGAACTTGGCCAGGTAATGGTGCCTGGTTGTTTGGTAAAGCAAGCACTGGTAATTGTTACTGTGAGGACAGTACATGAACTTAAAACATTAGTAAATTTTTTACATCTATGTCTGATTACCTCTACAATCAACTGTGGAGATTGCCTTCAGCAATGAGAGACATCTCATCCAATCAGATGAAGGCCTTAAAAGGAGAAGTGATACATTTTTTATAATCTAAGCTCCTTTAAAAATAAAAAGTAAAAATTATTCTTTTAAAAAAAGGAAAAGTGATGATGTCAGCAGTCAGAAGGGAGAATTTCCATCTCTACTTCAGCCAGTCATCTTCTTCTGGGGAAACCATTGAAAACATTCATAGGAGTTCCAGGTTTGCAGCCTGCCCTATGGAATTCGGACTTGTGCACCTTCACAGTCACATGAGACAACTTTATAAAATCCCATAATATTTACAGACACCTCCTGTTGGTTCTGTTTCCCTAGGAACCCTGACTAATCCACCCACAAACGGAAGGAGGATGGAAATTAATGTGATATTAAAGTTGCACTAGCTGAGAAAAGATTTAAATCCTTGGGTTAATCTTCTTAATATTTTGTGTTCAACATTTGATAATCCAGACTATAAGATAAGATCTAAGAGAAAGACAAGTTTAGATGGTGAAATCGGAGTGGTCTGGAACATTTTTCATTCTAAAAAAGAAGTATTAGAAATATATAGTATATATAAATTATGTAAAATAATATAAATTGTGTAAAGTAATTTTATCCTATTTATCCTAGTGAAAGATCACTTTAATAATAAGCTATACTTTCTAAAAAAATTTTAAAAAGTAATAGAATTACACCCTGTGAATAAAAGAAAAATAGATATGGAAAAATTATTTCAAAATCCAAAGAGACACAGAAACGTTTCCTTAAACATGAAGTTTTAATAGTCATAATTTTTACTAATTATATTACATTAGCATTTTTCTTTGTATTAGGTTTTATTCTGATTCTGGGCTGAGAACATTTAGCTGTTATGGATCCCAGCATTCCTTATCACTCTTGCCCTAAAAGAAGCTAAATATGAGTTTCCAAATGTCAGTGTATATTGCTGGGGAAGTCAGAGCATGCTCAGCTTCCAACTCCCAGCCCTCGCAATCCCATCGTTTTCTTTGTGTGCCAATGTTTCAACATGTTTCTTCTTCACAGCCAAGGAGAGATTTTTAGGTCTAATGGAAAGTCCTCACTGTACCTTGAACCTCAAACTGGGAACAAGTAGCCCCAGTTACTTATCAGGGCAGGAACTCTGCACAAAGATTGTTTTGCGTATGCATTTTGCTCCTTGGCAGATTCTTCTCCCCCTGGGGTGTAAATACCCACTCTCTGACAGTACAGTTTTCTCTCTTCTCTAACACAAAGTGGATAGTGTGGAGTTACCATCCACTGACCCTGAACCGAGCAGTTTGCCTCTCTGTGACAGCGGCCACTATGGGATCTCTTCTCCTGCTCTTTTGGATGCTTTGTGCTGGGTATGTAATAAAGCAGTCATTTGCTGGAAGTTTCTGTTGTGCCTGCTCCTGTATTCCTGTACCACAGGCAATGCCATATAGCAACTCGCTCGACAATTTCTGGAAAATTTTCCAGAAAGAATTCTTTTTTTTTTTTTTTTTTTTA
>JAQZBX010001199.1:0-87023 GCA_029593785.1 Cabassous unicinctus | reverse complement strand
AAGACCTCCCTTGAGGGAGGCGGGCATTAAAGGATTATTTATTAGAAGGTTGGGATTGTAGCTACCTTTTTTCATTTAGAAAATGTCTATTAAATTCTATTATTATAAAACATTATTGAAAACATACTTCTGTAAGTCCTGACAGGAAAAATGAACAAATGCTATTTGATTCTATATTTGCTTCAGTGTTTATAATGCATAGCGACAATTACTCTGGTTGGTCATTTTTTCCCTTTTGATGTATAGTTTAGAGGCAGATACTGGGAGGGCCCTTAAGAAATGAAGAGTAATTCTTTACCTGATATGCAGCTATGCTGTGTAAGAGTTTAAATATTGGTCAGATGCCCGAAAACAATGGGGCTGAGAATCCTCTGTGGTCTGATTGAGTTTAATCTGGATTTGCAGAATGTGCTCACATCCCCAGGAGGTCAGTGAATCCAGGGAAGATCCTGATGAGCATTTACCTAAAGCAATACTTCAAATAAGTCAACGCTGACATTTGCTGCTCAGTGTGAAAAGAGTGGTGATTTCTCATACAACTTACTCTTATAACCCAGGTGTAGATGGTAAATTGCAACTACTTGTTCAAGCTTTGAAAAAAACAATATCTCTAGGTAAAAGGGACCCAAGTTTTTAGAGCATTCTGGAGCCAGGTAGACCTCTGACCTGGAAGCAGAATCAAAAGGAGTACATCTGTGAAGAGTGACTGCCAGAGAAGCTGCCCAGGAACTTATCGGTGAATGCAAGATCAGAAGTGGTGGTGCTCTGTATGTCCTGGATAACCTAGATTTCATTATCAATATCACAGTAGACCTTGAAAGAGGTGGAGGATGTAGGGGGATTGATGATATCATTTTCTCCCAATGTCTCCAAACTACTTGAACCTACAGATATACTAGTCTCTGTCCTTTGAATGATTCTCGTCTAGTGTCTCCTAAAGCCATTCAGAACTTGGGCTTTTAAACATTCTTAAAGCCATTTATTTATTTCTTGCCACTTCATGTTGTCACCAGGAAAGTAAACCATGGGATTGGAGATGTTATTGTAGTTAGGTACTGTAGCAGTTTGATATTATTTATGAATTCCAAAAAGAAATATAGATTATGTTTGTAAACTGGTCAGTTCCTCTGGCATGATAACCCTTTGCTTGCATTAGATTCAGCTGAGACATCTGATGAAAATATGTTAAGATTAGGGCTCTGATCCAACCACGTCATTAGAGTGTGACTCAGTGTTGAGTCCCAGACCTCTTGGGGATAAAACAGATGCTCACATGGGAGTAAATACACAGAAAAGGAGAACACAGAAGCAGATACACAGGAAGAGAGAATGTTCCATAGACACAGCCCCAGAAAGAGAGATGAGCCTGATAGTCTACAGCTGACCTAGTGGAGAGAACAGAGCAGCTGAGCCCAAAAGAAGCAAGCCCTAGAGAAAGTAACCAGCCTTATGCCAGCCTACAGCTGAGATCAGGAGAAACTGGCCCACAGGGCCTTAAGAGGAAAGAGGAAGGCTGAACCCTCGCAGATATCGGCAGCCATCTTGCATCAACATGTGGCAACAGACTTTGGGTGAGAAAGTACCTCTTATGGTATCTTGAGTTGGACTCTTTAGGGCCTTGAAACTGTAAGCTTCTACCCCAAATAAATACCCTTTATAAAATCCAACAGATTTCTGGTACCTTGCATCGGTACCCTTTTGACTGACTAATACAGGTACGTCCCCAGTCCTCCAGTTTTTCAAAGATAGAACAGAGGCCCAGAGAGTTGTAGTATGCAGTATGTTAATTTAGTAGAAAATGGATTTTTTTCCCCCTATACAATGGCTGTTCTGATAAGAGCTTGTCTGAGGTAAACCAAGCAATGAATCTTGGCACAGTCTTTCTTGGAGGTCAGCCAGTATTTTTTATTATATTCAAAGTCTCCAAAAGGACATGGACATATAAAGTTTACTTCCTATTATAAATGGCATGGAAAGAGGTTGGAGGATAGTCATTAAAAATTGGTGTTATCCATCACCCTGAACAGACTCACGACATGTAGATCTTGTGAGGGGTTCCTGAAAAACTCACAGAAAGTGAATGGCTTTATGTGGGGGCCACCTCTGGCCCAGACATTGACATTTCTCTTGTGCATAGGAGGGTGATGGAGCAAATGCTCCTTCTTGAGATTTGCACAATTTGAGAGAATAGTAAGTGTGTGGTGTTTAGAAATCTGTGTAGTTAAGTAGCTCTTTGAACATATGTAGGATTTGCCATGAGATTTTCTAGGAGCCAGGCATAGCTCTGTGAAGGAGATCTCCCTGTCTCTGCTACCCAGCAGTTTTCTGCCTTGGATCTTTGATTCTTGAGAGAACATTTGAGATTCTCTTATCTAAATCTGAATGGAAGAGGGAAAAATTCGTTCTTAAATTTCTATCTTTTCTTGTTTCTCAGCATAATAGTAATCTTTGTCCTGATGACCAGCAGGAGGAACTGTAGACTGAATACCAACAGTGAGAAAGAGAGAGAGGCAGGAAGCCAGGCCTCTCATTCCAGCAACTGCAATAAGCAAATAGTGACAAACTAGGACCCTTTGTCCTCATTGAGGCATTAAAGTGGGTCATGGATTTGCTTCAATATTAAGCTGTCCTGAGAAATGAAGCCTTCCCTGAACGTTTTATGCTGTGATTGGGGATTTCCATGAATATGAATGGGAGATTTCTGAGGTCACCAGTGAGGTAATCCCATCTTTTTTGTATACCTCTCTCATCGCTCTGGAGGCCTGAAGATAGTAGGGTGCTGAGGAATTTAGAGGAATGTGGGGCTGCTCTTAAAGAGACAAGCCTAGAAACTCAGAGTTCTTAGTGTTTAGCACTCATGGGCAGACCTCATATCCCCCAGGCATAGGGTTGATGAGAATCTCAGAGAAAGGTATATGTACACTGCCACTTTCTTTAATCACACCAGATTCTTCGGGGTTGGCAACAAAGGGATACTTTCTATAATAGAGAAGATTAACTAGGCTCTATAAGCAGACTTTGTTTTCCTTTCTCCAAAATATTTCTTGCAGATTTTCATTGCCACCGCCTTGAAGATCATGGCATGAGTGTACAGCAATTTTTCACCATGAACTTTCTTGTCTAAGAGAAAATCTATCCTTTTATGAACATTTAGGCCAAAGTTGGGATATTTACATTTTTATATAAGAATTTCCTGAAAGCTGGGTGTGGTAAATTAGGTTGCACATCCCAGAAAAGGCATGTTCTTAATCTTGGTCCCTGTTGCTGTGGGTGTGAACCCATCGTAAATAGGGCCTCTTGAAGATGTTATTTTTATTTAAGTTGTGGTCCAACTGGATGAGGGTGAATCTTATTTCAGATTATTGGAGGACATATGAAGAGAGGAAACTGGAAGCCCAGGTCAAAGTAAGCCACTGGGAGAAGCAGGAAGCCAGTAGGAGACTGGGAAAGAAAGAAGAATACATTGCCATGTAGTGGGAGGCAAGAGGCAAGCCAAGGAATCTCAAGGATTGTCAGTGAGCCAGGACCAGATCAATCTTTGGGGAGACAGCAAGCCTTACAGATATCTAGATTTTGGCCTTCTTCTAACCTCAAAACCATGAGATAATAAATTCCCATTGTTTGAGCCAACCCATTGTGTGAGTATTTGTCATAGCAGCCTGGAAAACTAAGACACTGGGCAATAAAAAGGGAAATATGAGCACGTGGCTGATAATCTGAATTTCAAAAGCAAGAGATGGAGGTATAAAGAATAAAAGCCCTTGCCTCCTCTTCAAATATTGATGAAAGTCTCCAGGGGTGATCATAGCTACACACAGTATTAGAAAATAACACAGTGATCCATCATTCATAGACATCATCAGGGAAGTCATAGACTGTGGTGTCTCCCTATGTTGCTTGTATCTGCCCTTGATTATCAGTGAGACAGTGTGAGAAGTTACAGTGCTTTGGCTGTGCTATGTCTAAAAGTCAACACCAAAAAGAGAGGAATCCTATAGCATCTTAGGGAGAAAAACCTTTGGGATTCTAGAATGCCCCAAAGTGAGGAAAGAGGAGCAAACTAGCCTGAGGTGTATGGGATCTGAGAGTGTCCCTGTTCAGGACTGTGAACATCCTAAGACCAGAATCAAGAGATTGTGGAGTTGGGACATCTGGGCAATAAAGACATGTGTATTGCAGATTTGGAGTTTTCTTTCTTTTGGGTCTTATTCAGGCACAAACTTTGGTGAGAAGGTTACTGGACTCCTGGGTAAAGGCTAAGGGATATTCTAAGAGTTGAATATACTTTCTTGACAATGAATGGATTATCCCAAAGCTAAAAATGTATTTCCTTAACATAATATGGGTTGTTTACATCCTAGCAATAGAAAAGCAGGCAGACTTAACTGAAAGAAAGGGAACTATCCTTGGCAAACGCTGACAAAGGTCTTCCCAAATAGGCCATGTTGACATCTATGTAAATGAAGCTACTATCCTGTATCCTACCGTGCCTGGTATTTGTAACAGTATATCTGAGTAAAGGACATCCCATTTCACGGGGCACATTAAAAACAACTATTGTGAAAGGGCTACAATTCATATCAGAGAAAAATGTTTGAAAACACTAGGTGTATTTAAGTCAGAAAAGTATAGACTGGGACTAATTATGCAAATATTGGAAGAATTTTCCTGAGAAAGAAGAGTTTGTTCTATATGAATCCAGAGGGTATGCCCTCTGCCCTTGTCTTCATGGTAAAGTTTAAACAATTTAACACAACATAAATAGTCCTGCACAAAAGGAACCCCAATACTTTTGAAGTTCATCTGAAATCAGCTGATGCTAATATTATAATCTAAGCACACAAAGTTTTCCCTTTTCATGCATCCATTCATTAATTTCTTGACAACAAATAATTATTCAATAAATGATTCGTTGTCCGCAGATGATTATTGAGTTTCAACTATGTGCCAACTCAGTGGTGAAAATAGCAGCTATAGTCTCTTTTCTCACCCCTTTGTCTGACAAAATCCAGGGCACCTTCTTTGCAATCCTACTCATCCACTTTAGTCCCTCCTTTTCCTATTATATATATCCTTATCATAGCATATTTCATATCACATTATGATTATGAAGTTATACTTACTCAAGAGTAAGTAAAGGCTAGTTTTTTTCTTTAAATTTATAATCCTGGCTCCTGGCACATATATCAGATGCTTAATAAATGTTTGTTAATGAAAGAATGGAATTACAAGCATGACTTTCAGGTCTCTAGCTACTAAGGTTATTTAAGGGGCATCGGTAATGCTCAAGTCAAAAGAGAATTTAAATCTTTTCTCTTCTTCATGCTGTTCACAATCAATGCAAATTGTTTCAGTGTTAATAAATCCCTCACCAAAGATAGGATTATAGTGAAAGAAAGCAAGACCATGATCCTGCTTGCTCTGCTATTAAAATTAAGCCTTGATCTATACTTACTTACACTTTTATTCTCTAACAAATTAAATGCTAGGTGCTTTCCATATCATGTCTTATGCAATTTAATTCTCACAGCAAACCTGTAATGTGGTCCATTACTGAGATGTTGAAAAGAAAACTCTCAGAGATTAAATTATCAATCCCAATTTTTATTTTTAATATGGTCACAAGTAGAAAATTACTGAACTGGAGTATCTGGGATTCTGCATTTGGGTGGACAATTTTAACTCACATCATGGGTCCATCAAGTAATTCTCTACCAGCTCATGCCAAGTGAATTTTAGTGGGAAAGAGATAATGATCATTGTTGACCTATTTAGACATTCCCAAATTGCAGGTGGAAATAATCAGCTTTATCTCACAGGATGCCAGTTATTCATATTTGATCAAAGGCTCCCCATTTTTGGTTTTGATGACTGTTCTCTGAGGAGTTACCTGGAAGATGTACTCTGCTCAATTCAGTACTTCTATATCAACTACCAAGTCTGGCATTTGAGTCACCCAAAATGATCCTGTTGGCAAATAAAAGCTGGTCTAGCTCTTTGATGTCTTGATCAGCTTCTGTACGAGGGTCACTATTTTCTGGTGATTCATCTTTCAGTGAGATGGATGAGACTTTTTTTTGTTGCTTCCAATTAGTTCATGTATTTATATTATCACTAAATGATAATTCATATTTTTCATATTCATAAATGTCTGAGAAATATTATTTACTTAAAAGTAGATGGGAATGGAAAAGGCTTTGTTATAGCAATGTCACTCACTTTAAAATCCTTCTGAGCTATGTGACAAAAATGATTTATCTTCAAAAATACTTTGATGATCAGCTGTCAACTGGTATGTCCTTCAATCAATCTTGTTGAATTGGAAACCCCTGTATTGCAAAAGAATTTTTAAAAATGCAGTCATTAGAGTCATTCATTCTCTCAACACTTAACAGCAATCTTTTAATAATTTCTTTGCTTGATGCCCCAGAGACTGTTATAACTGGGGCAATGAAACATAGTAAAATTAAAGATGGGTGAGAGACAAGACTTTGTCAAATCTTTTGAGATTCATTTTCTTTCTCTGTAAAATAGGGATTATAATGTACCTATCTTTTATGATTATTGCAATATTTAAATGAGTTATGCATCTATTACAGTGCTGATAAGAATCATGCAATAAGTGGTAGCTTGTGCTACATGATGAACTTGGTCCTGATTAGGTGCATAAACTTATCTAAGGGTGAGTGGACACAGTATTAGGATTTTCAAGAACAGTGAACAAAAAGAATTAATAGGAAGTACTGTCAAGATTTTGGGATATCTCACATTTTGAAGTAGAATTTCATCCATTGGCAACATCCAATCTCTTTGGGGAAGAGATCAGCAAAAGCTAGGTTGGGTGTCAGACCTCCTCAAATATGGGCTTGAGTTTATAGCAAACTCTAATTTCCAGCAAAGACAGAGAACAGGGGAAAAAACTGAGCTAGAAACTCAGTTTTAGAGATAAGACCAGTATGGTGTGGGAGCACAAGTGATGGTTGCATATGAGTGTTCAAAGCCAGGTTTCATTCCCTCCCTGCACACATATGTATGTGCACACACACACACACATACAAGGCTACAGACCCTAGAGTAGAGAGGGCAGAAGAATATTGCCTTTGGTGTCAATTTCTGTATGTTGGTAGGGGCTTTCTGGAATGGTGTATCGAGAAGGGTTTTGAGACTTGAGGTCGGTTTATCTGGAAAAATAAACATTTTGGCAGATGCTGTGAGTTAGCATTCAGGCTTCTCCTTTGCCCTGCCAGGCCTATAGCAATAAGACGAATTCTATTGATGGTGATCAACCTCCTAATGAACACTCTTCATGCTCAGGATTGGTTCTAATCCTGGTAAGGTTGATGTCCAATGAAATAAAAGAACTTCTTCAGTTATGTTCTGAGTTCCTTAAGTGGGAAGAAGGGCCTATGCTAAAGTCTTTTTATCCCTATCAGCCCTCAAATCAAAACTGCTCAGGGTACACAAATCGCTCAATTGTTGTCACCGATATAACCTTAAATAGGAGATAGGCAGATCTTAGATCCATAAAGATACCCATAAATTTCCCTGCAGAGTGGAAGAAAACTGGTTAGGGATTAGAGCATTTGTTAAAACTCCAAGTCTGCCATTTACTAACTGTAATATTCTATGAAAACCTTCAACAGCCTTAATTTCAGTTTTCTCATCTCTACAATGGGAATAATACTTCACAGCTTTATCAAAAGGATTATAATAAATGAGAACATTTAGGTGATGGTGATTTGTAAACTGCATTATACAGATATTGTGTATAATTGTAGCTGTTGTTATTAATGCATTTCTTTTTATGCCCTATCTTTCTTAGATTATTTCAGGCAATAAGCAAAGAAAATTGAAAGCTATGAAGCAGCTAAAGGACAAGTAGAGGCAGGGATTGCTATCTGTATAATTCTTGATTTAGCAATGAATGACTTCATTGTAAGCACTAACATAGTTTAATAACTGGTTATCATAAGCATTATTTAAAGTACATTGCATGTTTTCACAGTTTTGTATATGGAATCATTTTCTTTATCAGCATATAGATCAGGGGTTCTTAACCTTTTTTGTTCCATGGACCCCTTTGCCAGTTAGGTGAAAACCACGGACCCCTTACTAAGTCCACACTATACTGTGTATTATTTAATAAATATATCACACCCACACCAACATGTCCCCACAAGAATAATGTTTTTTTTTGAATTTCAATTCAAGCTCACAGACCACTGGTTAAGAACCTCCGATATAGAGTATCGACAGCCAAAACAATCTTAAAAATACTTGCAGTTCTTTGGAAGAAGAGCACAGTGCTAAACATCCACAGGGTGGAGTAGGGGATATATACCATATTAAAGAATATATATTTATACATATATATGTCATATATTATCCCTCTGTCAAAACAATGTTGGTATAAGACTGTGCACAGTCAAACTGGCCATAACTGCTATGAGATGACTTTAACTTCTGCGGTTGGCTAAATGAATTTCCTCAGCTTTTTATTCCACATGCTTGGTAAAGGTTTTGTGGTCTGACTGATTGCTATTATGACCACTGCAGACATTGAAAAATGACTTAAGAGAAATAGCCACTGCTAGGGAGAGACAAATAGCTTCCCAGCAGAGGGGGATTCATGCAAGGGGTTATTAGCACATATTCAACTACCTGAACCTCAAATATGTGTAGACAGTTCAGTATTTGGGAGGACCAGTAGAAAAGTTATCTTTTAACCCCTCCTATTTCCCCTCTCCCTCCTACTTTTCCCATATAAAATCTCTCCTCCTCTAGGCACCAAGCAGTTAAAAACCAAGAGAAAATGAGCACAGCCTTTTGCCTAGTGCCTATACCATGTAACGTCATCAGCATGGTCTTTGTCCTTTAAATGGGTAATTTAAATGAGTAATAACATCACATGGGAGACTATAAGGGCCCACTCTGCTAATGAGTCGACATTCAGGAACTGGGTAAACATTCTGCTTGTCACTATTCTAAGTCTGGAGGAAAGAGCCAGGAACCAGACAAGTACCCCCAAGGGATTTATCATCTACGGAGGGGGTAACACTAAGCGGAAGATTATGAAATGGTGTTAAAATTGCTCTTATTGGGGTGTACAGGGTCCTGAGGGAGCTCTGAGGATGTTGAGAGCTGGACATAATGAGGGGTAAGAAAGTATTTTCACATTCACAGTGAGTTGTAGGTTGAGCATGGCTAAGTTTATTATCTTCCTCATTATAAGAATGGAGGAGAGGAACATTCAGTTTTAAACTGTTCCTGAGAAAAAAATATCAGGTCTTAATTTAATTAAAAATTGGAAATATTCTTAGGGAAACTGCAACTCGGCTCTTTCAATCCATTTACTTCAGAAGCCATGTAGGAGCTAAACTGTGTGTGGGAAATGTAGATATGATGAAGGGCTAGATTTTTTTTTTTTTTTTTTTTGTAGAGTTGTCATACTTCTCTTGGCTCAAATTTCCACCTTGAAACCTGAGAGAAATCTCTCAACAGAGTCTAATAAACCCACACTAACCCCTTGCCTCAGAATCACACAGCTCATGAAGTATGACAGTTGGTTTATTAAAATTTAAGAAAAATCAATGAATGTAACATATGATACTGAACCTCAGTATTCTAAAGTCCTACAGTATGTCTGTGTCCTGCATGGATTATGGCCTATTGGGACTTGCCATCTTTGGATAAAAGATTGCTCTCTAACAGAGCCTTCTGCCAGCAGAAGTACCCCAATGAAATCAGCCATATTGCCCTTTTGCTAAAAGATCCCTTTTCCCAGGCTTATCAGTCTGCCTCTCTTCAGCCATAGTCTGCACCATCTACACAAGAGCAATGGTGTGGGGCCTGAATTAGAGTCTTCCTTCCTGTTGAACTCCTGTAATATTTGAGTGAGGTCAGCCTCAAGTGGACTGAACACAGAGAAGGATTATTGGTGGTAACTTTTCTTGCCCACAACTACTTGGAAGTACAATAGGGTGAGGACTTGTTTAAAAGAAGGCCAAGGCACACCTGCCAA
The DNA here is from genome assembly GCA_029593785.1 of Cabassous unicinctus. Classification (NCBI taxonomy): domain Eukaryota; kingdom Metazoa; phylum Chordata; class Mammalia; order Cingulata; family Chlamyphoridae; genus Cabassous; species Cabassous unicinctus. The sequence goes on along the minus strand of JAQZBX010001199.1, from coordinate 77,002 downwards.
GGTAAATTCACTTAGCTTTTCCTTACTTATCCAAAATGCCACTTTTATAAGAATATACATTTTTCTAAAAACAAATATACATATCTGGACTTTTAATTCATTTTCATTGATTGATTTGTGTATTCTTACACTAGTAACACAGTTTTAAATACTGCGGTTTAGTAAATTTTTTTTTACTTTATTTTTTTAAACAATTTATTGAAGTATATCATTCATACATGAACATACATAAATAATAAGTGTTCAGTAAACATTGTGAACTTACAAAACAAACATGCATAACATCATACAGGGTTCCCACACATCACCACCCCACAAATACTTTGCATTGTTGTGAAACATTTGTTAACAAATCATGAAAGAGGATTTTCAAAGTATTATTACTAACTATAGCCCATATCTTACTCCCCTATACTTTTTTTAAAAAGGATTTATTTATTTATTTACTTTTATCCATTTTTACCGCCCCCCCCCCATTTTGCTGTTATTGTGTCCATTTGCTGGGCAAACTCTCTGTGTCCGTTTCCTGCCCTTTCTTCTCATCCTTCTCCTCCTGTCTTCACTGAGATTCGATCCTCAGAATCTCCGATGTGGGAGAGAGGTGTCCTACTGCCTGCACCACCTTAGTTCCCGGTTTTTCAGCACATCTCGTCTTGGCTCTCCCTTGTGTCACTCTCCTATTACATCATCATTTTGCTGCGTGACTTGCGGGGCCTGACGGCGCACCTACCCATGGGGCCTGACATCGCACCCACACACGGGGCTTGATGGCCTGCATGCCTTCTATATATATATTTTAAATTTTTACCAGGAGGTCCCGGGGATCGAACCCAGGTCCCTCCATATGGGACATGGATGCCCAGCCATTTGAACCACATCCATCCCCCTACTATATCTCTTAAGGTTGATCAAAGATACCCAAAGTTACAGTCATTTCCCATACAGGATGGTCATATAATAAATTAGGCTTACTTTATCACCAGCATTCTATAAACCAGACCTAGGGAGAAAAACTAGGTCTGGGGACACATGCATGGTTTCTAATACAGCGAATGTTTAGGCTACCCTGATTATCACAAAATCAGGACAGTGAGAATATGTAATATGTTTTAGTATTGGTAATGAAAATCCCTCCTTATTACTATTCTCTTTTTCATTCTTAAAATGAATAGTCCCAATACTTTTATGGGAACAACATAACACCCATGATGCTACTGCCCAAATTAATGTGCTAACATTTCTTCAAATTTATTTTATTTTTAAATATAGGAAATAAAATATTGTAAAAATTATTATTTGGCTAGAATTCCCAGTTATAGTATCCTTCCACCTCCTCCCTAAGGCAACCACTATCATGAAATTTACATGTAGTTTTCTAGGCCATTTAAAAAATACCTTTGAATAAATAGATTTGCATGTAAGAATATATAGCAGTGCTTTGGTATGTGATATTTAAAATTAATAAAAAAGTATCATACATAGGATGATTTTCTGAAATCTATTTCTTTCACTCTGTTTTGAAATCTATCTGTATTAAAATATTTTTTCTTATAATTTATGTAAACTATTACATCATATGAATTTACTATACATTATTATTTCATTCCATTTTGGCATTTAGGTTGTTTTGTTATTTTCCTATTTAAAACATTGCTTTATTAAAAATTGGATCCATTATTCCCAGTGCATATGTACAAATGTTTTGTGAGGGTTTGTCTTAATTTGCCAGGGCTGCTATGACAAATACCACACACTGGTTGGCTTAAGGAATAGGACATGGCTTGTCCTTCTGGCTTCTACTTCTGCAGAGTCATCTGTGTCTCTAGATTTCCTTCCCTAATAAGGCCTCCAGCCATATGGCTTAAGGCTCACTCTGATTCAATTTGGCCTCATCTGAATAAGATCTTCAAAGAACTTATTCACAAATACTTCTACATCTTAACTAATGATAACATCTTCAAAGGTCCTATTTGCCATGGATTCACACCCAGAGTAATGCAGATTAAGACTTGAATATGTCTTTTGTAGGGGACATGATTCAATTTATTCCAACAAGTAAAGTTACTGGGTTATAACATATGCACATTTTCAACTGTGTAGTATATCCAAATTGTTTTTCAAAATGGATATACCAAATATACTTCTACAGTTGAGTATAAAAATTCCTGTTTCTCTACTTCCTCCCCAGCAATTGAAATTTTCAGAGTTTTTTCTTTTTTTTTTGTTATTGCCAATCTGATGGATAAAAAAAAATGACATTCCCTTTCAATGTGAATTTCCTAGTGGGAGTGAAAATATTTTTATTTATTTATTTATTTTCCATTTAGATTCATCTTCTGTGATTTACCTTTCATATCCTGGCCTTTTAAAAAAATCTCTTTTCCTTATTGTTTTAAAGAATTATATATTATAGATTTGGATTACAATCTTTTATCTTTTTAACATGTTGCAAATATACTCTCTCAGTCAATTGCTTGTCTCTTGATTTTATATATGGTGCTTTCCTTAGGACAGAAATTTTTAATTTTAATATGGTCAAATTTAGAAGTCTTTTTTTTTTTTTCTTTGTAAGTGCGGGTTTGTTGTTGTTGTTTTGGTCTTAGTTAATGAAACCCTCCTAGAATTATTCTTCTAAATTTTCTTCTGATTTTAAGGTTTTGTTTTTCTTGGCTAGGTCCTTATTTTTGAGTATAATATTATTTAGTTTTTTCCATAAGGAAAGCCAAATATCCTGGATACCTGAACATCTTTTATTGAATAGTCTCTTATTTCTCTTCTGAATGACATTTTATACACACACACATCATAAACCAAACTCACTGATTGATAATGCTCCACTTATCATATACTAAGTTCCTATTTATTCTTGAGCCTTTTTTGGCTCTCTATAACATTCTATTTAGTTATAAGTCTAATTGTTGTACTTATACTAAAGCTTTATAATTAGCTGTGACATCTAGTAGGACAAGGCCCCTCTCTCCCTGTTTCTTATTTTTCAAAATCATCTTTTTTATTAATGGATCTTTTTCCTTCTATATGAAATTTTTAAAAACAAATTTTATTGACACATTAATAAAACATACAATCCACTCAAAGTATACAATCAATGGTATCTGGTATAATCACATTGTTGTACATTCATCACTTTAATCACTATTAGAGCATTTTCATTAGTTCAATAATAATAATAATAAAACAAAAAACTGACAAACAAACAAAAACTCATCACTTCTCAAACTCTCTGTTTCCCCAGCTAAGCATAGCTGCTATTCTGTTTCCATCTCTCTAGTTTATTCATATTTATATTTTGTACAGTCTTATAAATGCAGTATTAACCATATTCATTTTTCACATGAGGTTTCACTATGTTATACAATCCCATGTTGCATTTTTTAGCCTTCCTTCTAGTAATATACATGACCTTAGACTTTCCCTTTCAACCACTGTTATATCATGTAATAGCTTAGCTAATTACAAACACTATGATGTGCTTTCACCATTTCTACTCATTTCCAAAGATTTACAAACAACCTTTTTACCAATTCTGCACAGATTAACCCTCAGCTTTCCATTTTCTAAACTCATTCTATTTTCTGGTGACCTATATTCTAGTTATTAATAATTCCATTAGTTTATACAATATATTTAGTTCTTAATAGTGCAATCATACAGTATTTTTCCTTTTGTGTCTGGCTTGCTTCACTCAACATAGTATCTTCCAGGTTCATACATGTTGGCATAAACTTCATGACTTCATTTCTTCTTACAGCTGCATAATATTCCATTGTGTGAATACACTACAATTTGTTTATCCATTCATCAGTTGATGGACACCTGGGTTGTTTCCATCTTTTGTCAATTGTGAATAATGCTGCTATGAACATTGATGTGCAGATGTTTGTTCATGTCACTGCTTTCAGTTCTTCTGGGTATATACCTATCAATGGTTTTGCCGATTTACATGGCAAGTCTAATTCAACTTTCTTAGGAACTGCCAAACAGTCCTCCACAGTGGTTGTACCATTCTTCATTCCTGCAAAAAGTGAATAGCGTTCCTATCTCTCCACATCTTCTCCAACACTTGTAGTTTTCCAACTTTTTAGTAGTGGCCATTCTAATAGGTATGAAATGATATCTCATTGTAGTTTTGATTTGCATTTCCCTAATCACTAGTGGTGTTGATCCTTTTTCACCATTTGTATTTCTTCTTTGGATAAATATCTATTCAAGTCTTTTGTCCATTTTGTAATTGGGTAGTTTATCTTTTTATTGTTGGGTTGTAAGATCTCTTTATATATCATGAATATTAAACCATTATCGGATATGTGATTTCCAAATATTTTCTGCCATTGAGTTAGCTGCCTTTTCAACCCTTTGACAAACTCTTTTGAGGGGCAAAAATGTTAAATTTTGAGGGGGTCCCATTTATCTATTTTATTCTTTTATTGCTCATGCTTTCGGTATAAGATCCAAGAAACCACTACCTACCACAAGATCTTGAAGCTGTTTCTCTAAATTTTCTTCTAGTAGTTTTAAAATCCATTTGTCTAAGACTTTTTTTTAAAGTATTATTTTATGTTATTTGAAACTGCATTGAATTTATAGATTAACTTGGGGGAAAATTGACACTTTTAAGGTATTGGATTTTTTTCATTATGGACATGGTAGATTTCTACATTGATTTAGGTTTCCATTTATGTCATTCAGATTTCTTTAATAAATACTTTATAAATAGTTTATGTGATCAAGTTGAGAGTGTCTTCTATGTTTTGTTGCTTTTGTAAATGGATACTATGTCTTTCACATGAACTAAAGTATTATTGCCAATGTATAGGTACGCCATTGCTTTTTTTTCTCAATAATTATTTATTACATTAATGAATTGACTCTATCACTGTATCCTCCTTCATCCTTTCTCATAGAAGAGTTTGCCGTCTGAGGCCAAAGCTAAACAGAATGTTTTGTCTGTGCATGGAGTCAGTGTTTTCTGTAAGATAGAATTCAGAGATACTTGGGGGCATAAAAATATATTGTGCTGAAAAAATGCTTTGTTAGGCCACAGCAGTGATATCTGGAAGAATGTCCAAACACTTATGCCACACAATATGCCAACAAGCAATATGCCACAGCAATTCCCCCTTAACCCAGTATTTGCAGTGTGTCAGGACCTGTGTTAAGAGTTTTTAATTCTCATAACAATACTGCAATGTAACTATAACATTTTATGTTTGAAGAAATAGGTTCTGAGAGGTAAAGCATCCTGCCCACTATCACACAGATAGCAAGTGAAAGAAGGTGTATTCCATTTCAGGTCTGTCAATACACAACCTTTGCAACTATCTATCTACTATTAAGTTGCCTTTCCAAGAAATGTGGGTATGATTTAAGCATGATTCTCTTAACCTTGAAAGCATGGAGAAAAAAGTGCTCTGAAGAGGCATGACAGAATAATACAGCAAAGTACAGAGAGAATTCTTAAAAGCACATTTAAACAACAATTGTATTATTTCTGCTCAAGGGATTTCAGCTCAACAAAATATATTCCTTAAGCCATTACAGTGTCAATAGAGATGCTACTGCCATGATGAAGTTTAACAGAAGCAAAATCTTACACTTAAAAAAAAATAAGGAAACTTATATTAGGGATTTGTTTTAGTTTGCCAGAACTGCTATGATAAATACTGCACAATGGGTTGGCTTAAACAACAAGCCTTACTATCTCATGTTTTTGAAGGCCAGAAGTCCAAAATCGAGATGTTGGCAAGGCTGTGCTTTCTCCTGGAGCTGTATACCATTGCTTTTTGTATGTTGATATTAAATCTGGCAATCTTCTGGGTTGTCTTATTAATTCTAGTACCTTGTCTGTTGATTATCTTGGATTTTCTATTATGGGCAGTAGTTGCCTATACAAATTGACATTTATTTTCCTCTTTCAACCCTTACAACTCTTGTTTATTTTCTTGTTTTATTGCATTACCCAGCACTTGTAGAACCAAACTGAAAAATAGGAATGATGGTGGGTATCCATGTCTTGTACCTGACATATAAATACTTCAAAGTTTTGCCATTAATTGTGATGTTTGCTTTAGGCTTATTGTAGATTTCCTTTACTGGGTAAGGTTTCCCTCTATTCATAGTTTGAACTCAAAATTGTTAATATTAATATCCGTGTTTTCTCACATAATACTATACTCTGTGCAATCAAGATAGTTGGCCATATAACTATTTCTTAAGGGAGTATCTTTGGGATTTCTTTTTTTTTTAATCTTTTTTTAATATACTTAAAATTTTTTAAAAAGATACTTAGATTACATAAATGTTACATACCCTATATGCCCTACTCCCTACTCCTCCCACATTTTCCCACATTAACAACATCCTTCATTAGTGTAGTACATTTGTTACAATTGATGAACACATTTTGGAGCATTGCCGCTAAGCATGGATTATAGTTTACATTGTAGTTTACACTGTCTCCCCTACAAAATTGTCAGTTATGACAAGGTATATAATGGCCTGTATCTGTCATTGCAATGTCATTCAGGACAATTCCCAAGTTCTGAAAATGCCACCTTATTACACCTATTTTTCCCTCTTTCTCTTCTCAGAACCTCCAGTGGCCACTGTCTCCACATCAATGATAAAAGTTCTAACATTGTTAGAGTCACAATAAGTCTATAGTAGAATAACAGCAAATCTACTCTAGTCCATTGTTCATTCCTCAATCCTGGGGATTCTGGGATGGTAATGCCCACTCCACCTCTAACTGAGAGGGGGCTTAGATCCTATGGGGAAGATGGATGGGACTACCTTGTTTGCAGTTGCAGACTCTCTCTGTTTCTTGGGATGGTCATTGGTCCAATATCATCTCTTTGTTAGTTGCCCTGGGTGAGTCCAATGAACTAGAGAGTAGGTGTTGGGATTTCTTTTTAAGAACTTTTGACACCCTGATGCCAGAACCTTGATCTCACAAGGCAGGGCCAATGGTAGGTTTTCAAACAACAACCAAACCCACATTTCTTCTAAAAATAGACCTTAAATTGTTTAATGACTGTAATTTAGAGCAGTTATAGTTGTATAGTTGTGCCATCAGAATAACCTCAAAATTTATACATGTGCAGGAAAGGTTGGTTCCTGAACAACAAAGATGATAAAATGCATTGATTTCAAGATGCATTCTGATTTCAAAGACTTAAAATGTAAAAAATGTATGTCTTAGAGTCAATGAACTGAGGAATTTTAGTGCAATACGTTGCAAGTTGTCTTTAGTATAATTTGGAATGTAAATAGATACACACAAAAATAATGCATAAAATGTACGTTTCTGCATATGTTTTGAGGCAGATATTGTAATTGTTTGTATAGTCAAATTTGGTGAATCTTTAGACTCTTGTTAGTAACGCTACCTAATGAGCTGTTGACTTCATAACTATTCTTATCACCTAGCATCAGAGTGTCTTTCTCCTTTTATGGCAGCAAAACTTAGCAATTCTGAAGTTTTTGGCAAGACGTTACGAGATATCTCAATATTTGCAGTAGTGCATATAAAAATTAGAAGCTGGTCAGGGTTTGTCAAAGATCATAAACTATCTAACCTTTGGCTTGCTTGTGACCTATGACAACCACAGATTATTTCCTCCTCTTAATATAAGAAATATATGGATTTAAAAATACCTCCTATAAGATATTCACAGTGCTTTACATTAGGCTCACATTTTAAGCCCTTATATGTTCTGACTTCAGAGCGGTCAAAGATTTAGATGAACTACAAGTACTGAAAGAACCATAGATCTTAAAGAAACTTAACATCTTCATCTTGGACATAGGCAGATAAATGCTGAAAGCTTTAAAATAACAATTCTCTTGAGTACTTCCAAGAATAGACACATGAAGAAACTCTATCAAAATAATGATTTGGGGACAGATTTAGTCTATTTTTCTCTTGTTCAGATACTAGGAAATATAAAACAATTGATTGGTAATTGTTTTCCTTTTTCTTTTTCTTTTCTAGAATTATCTAAAGAAAATATGGCAAATATTTAGCATTTGGGAACAATCCTTCCAATCCTATTAGTTCTTTTTAATAAAGGACAGAAAATGGGGGCTAACATTCCTCATCTCCCTTCTTTCTCTTTCCTTGGGGGACTGAACAGGAAGAAAGCCTAACCAGACTAGAGAAACTGAGTTGAATTTTGGGAGACTGAAGTATGCAGGCTTTCCAATAAATTCTGATGTCAACTTACACATGTAAAACCTAAGACAGAAATTTTATTTCTATGCATTTTATGATTAAAGACCTGAACATAACTGTAGAAAAATCCAAGTTTCTCCTTTTTAATCTCTCACTTTCATTTTGGAAACTTTATCTCCTACCTTGTTCTGTTCTGCCAGTAAGTAAAATTTACAGAATAAAACATTGCAGCAGAAACTCCAGTAAGTACCCAATTCTGCTGTATACTACATACTCCTTTCTACCTTTGGAAAAAGTTCCACAGCTTTTGGTGCTTGGTAAAAGTGAAGAATCATTGCTGGGAAGGGAATATGGGTCACTTCTGGGAACATGAAAACCTTCAATTATGAAATACAGATCAGTTAAAGCAGAGAAACTTTTATAAAAAATCATAAAATATTTCATGTAAAAATTATACCTGTTTCATATATAAGCTTATGTTATTTCACAAAATAATAAAATGAGCCCAATCAACTCTACCACAAAATTTTAGAACTCGAACATTACCCATACCATTATATAAATTTACATATTTATTGCCAAGTTTTGTTTACTCTTCTGTGAAAGGCTTGTTCATTCTTTTGCCCATTTTTCACATTGTTTTCTAAGACTTCTTATATATTCTGTACACAGCTATCAATTATGCATGCTGTAAATATCTTCTCACAATTTGTAGCTTGTCTTTTAATTTCTCTAAGGGGAGTTTTGATGAACAGATACCCTTAATTTCAACATAGTCAACTATCAAGTGTTTCTTTTACAGCTAGCACTTGTAGGGGCTTACTTAGGATATTGTTCCCCACGTTTACATCGTGATGATACTTCCCTTTATTGTCTTCCAAAAGTCTTAAACAATTCTGTCTTCACTGTTTCCTGTAGACAGCTTGGGAAAACATGAACTGCATCGCTTAGCAGGTTGGAAATCCAGGGGAGTAAGCTGGGCACGATTGCACGGTGCTGCTCTGACTGCCTTCTGTGGAGACATTGGCTTGGAAAAGAGAGAGGCTCTTTGGTCTTCTCCTGCACCACCTTAAAATTGATTTCCAGGTTGGATGTGTCTATGCCCATTAAATTATGGACTCCTTACTCTTTTCTAAGAAGACAGAGTCACCTTTTTGTAGTAAAGATACCATACACTTGTAGGCATAGTCCAAGTCTGCTGTTTATCACTGGCTCACAGGCAAGCCAGATTCCTTCAGCTCAGCTGCCTAGTTTATTCCTTCAGCTCTGGTCTATCACTAAGGTTGACTTTGGTGCTCAGAAGCAGACTTTCTCAAAGGGCAACAGAGCAGGGGCCAGTGATGATTCTTGCCTTGTGGGGACATGTAGTCCCCTACCTCTCCTCTGCCGTGTGATCTCAGCTCCTCTAGGCTGAGTATCATTAGTACTAGATCTATCTTTGACAGACACTGATCCCTGGGCACTGGACCTGTCATATTTGTCATGTGGTGAGGTCAGGAGGCCAGGTGTGGAGGCTGAGTAAGCACTTAAAGTGTTGTTTTGCTCAGGGGATGGATAGGGCTCTTGGAGAGCTGCTCCTGCTTTTCCATTTTCGGATCCTCACCAGGACAAAATAGCTAAAAACAATTTCTCTGTAGAGGTCTCAAGAAATTTTTTAAAAAAGATTTTCATATTTATTTATATATTTCTCCCCCTGTCCCTCATTGTTTTGTACTCACTGTCTGCTCTCTGTGCGTTCTTCTGTGTCTGCTTGTGTTCTCTTTAGGCGGCACTGAGAACCAATGCTGGGACCTTCTGGAGTGGGAGAGAGGCTCTCAATCTCTTGTGCCACCTCAGCTTCCTGGTCTCCTGTATCTCTCATTGTCTCTCCTCTGTGTCTCTTTTTGTTGCATCATCTTGCAGCGCCAGCTCTCTACATGGGCCAGCACTCTGCATGGGCCAGCTTGCCTTTCACCAGGAGGCCCCGGGAATCAAACTCTGGACCTCCTATATGGTAGATGGGAGCCCAATCACTTGAGCCACATCCACTTCCCGTCAAGAAATTTCAAAGTGTTAAAATCATAAAAAGCATCTTCTCAGTCCACACTGAAATTAATATAGAAACCAATAACAAAAACTTAAATAAGAAATCCTCATATCTTTTTGAAATTAAACAACATACTTCTGAATATATTTTGCAGCCAAAGAGGAATTATAATGGAAATTAGAAAATATCTTAACTGAATGATAAAAACAAAACATATAAAATCCAGTAGGATGCAACCAAAACTGTGCTTAAAAGGAAAATGATATGCTGTTAGCATCTATCTCAAGAAGTTAGATAAAGAATAGCAAATTAAATTTTAAAAATGAATAGACTAATAAAGTACAAAAATTAATGAAACAGAAAATAAATACAAAAAAATCCACAAAGCCAATTTTTTTATTGTCTTGCTTTTCACTTCATAATCCACCCAGAATTCATTTTTGTGTCTGTTGTGAGGTAGGGATCAAGTTTCATTTTTAATTTTGATATAGACATCCAATTGATTCATCAGCATTTAGGAAGACAATATTTACTCCATTGCTCTGCATTGCCATATTTCTAATTCAAGTGTCTATGAATGTGTGGGTCTGTTTTTGTTTCTAGACACTGTCTTTTCTGTTCCATTGGTCCAATTCTGTAGCATTGTGCCAATTCTAGACTTTCTTAGAAATCCCATTGGATGTCAGAAGACAGTTCTTTCAAAAGTCACATAGAAAGAATGGTTATATCTATAACTTTAAATATTGTAAAAATTGCACTTACCATGAAGTGCCAAGATGGCAGTTACCTATATCAGTTGAGAAATGATTGTGTTTTTCTGAGTTAGATTAAAACATTGTGGGCCAAAACAACTCTATAGAAGAAGAGAGAAATCACAGTGACCAGAGAAAAAGAAACTTGCTAATTTCAGGTGTTATATTTAGCCCATATTTTTCAGAGTTGGAAAGTAACTAAAAGTCAACTAATTCAACCACTTATTTTAAAGATGTGGAAACTGAGGCTCAGGAAATTTTAAGGGACTGGACCAAATCACACTGTCAGTAAATAGCGAAATGGTGCCTCTCCCATCATACCCCACTACACTAAGTTTTGAAGAATGACATATATATATATATATAGCAAAGTGGACCTAAACAGAGAGAAATAAAAAAGAATTAAAGTCTGAAAAGTCTTAAGGCCAGGTGCTTAAATGGGGGAAGATGGATTTATGAAACACTTTGTCTATTTTGATGAGACACAGTAGCACTGTTTTATTTGTAACTTTTAAGGTCATTTCAAATTATTATGGGTCAATAAAATCAGGATTCAGAAGAAGCTCAATTATGCCACCAAAATCATGACTTTTATGATCTAGGACATGCATTGCCCAAAATTTTAATGGAGCAAAATCTGTCCTGTTATTTCATCATAGAGCATATACTTGAAATAGATGAAACAGATTTATAAGCTTGCCAATAGTAGCTATGCTCCTGTACTTGTAAAGCTGATCAAAGGATTTTTTCCCAGTAGGATCCTTTGTTTAATCTGGACTTTTATTTTGATTCAAGTTGTATTTATCTATGAGCACAGGCAAATAAGACTAGATCAAAGGTGTTTTCTGCTCCATTTGCTGCAGCTTCTTCCTGTGGTTCTTCCAGTGCCTCTTGAGCAGAACCAAGGTGCTTATTGCTGGAGTGCTTAACAGATTCAAACTTCATAGAACCAAATACATTATGATGACAATCAAGAGTTAGTCTGTTATACAGTTGCCTTTTATTTAGATTTGATGGTGAGTTAGAAGCATGAAAGAAAGATCAAATGAGATGCTCCCTTTACCAACACACCACTGTTTTTCCAAGTGGAAGGAAGAAGAAGAAAGAAAGAAGGGGAAATAGAAGGTGAAATTCTACAGAAGAGAGGAGAAGGAAGGAAGGAAGGAAGGGAGGGAGGGAGGGATGAAGGGAAGGAGGGAGGGATGGAGGGAGGGAGGGAAGAAGAACACTGAGAATGCAGGAGAGCATAATGATTGAGTACAGGTATTAGAATCAGATATAAAGCTGAATTTCCAGCTCTACGACTTTCCAGCCATGTAATCTTGGACAAGTTAAGCTCACTATGCTTCAGTGTCTTTATTTGCAAAATGGAAGTGATACTAATGCCTTTCTTACAGGGTTGTTTTGAGGACCAAACAAGGTAATACTTGAAGAGGACTGAGTTCATGGTAAATGCTCAGTAAATCATGGTCGGTAAGACAGTTATCATCCCTGCTTTTTTTTTGAAAAAAATTTTGCCCAGTGCAACTGGCTTTGAGATCCAGTGAAGACTTAAAGATTTGGCCTTCACTGATACTTAATTATTCAGAGAGAAAATAAACTAAAGCTACCTAGCTTAACAACCTTTCCTGTAAAATTAATGTTAATTAATATAATAAGCAGAAGAGAAATAGGTTTATTTTTCAGAATACCAATTCAATGAGTAGCTCTTATGTTTCTTTAAATTTAGTTAGCTAAGTTGAAGTCTGATGTTTCAGTTCCAAAAGTTACCATAATACATCCCTATCATACATGCTTAAAATATATTTGACATTAACTCAATTATTTAATTTCATTATTTGCATACTTAGAAGGGAAGGAATAGCATGCATCATGTGCTTCTGGTTAAAGGGTGGTTGATTTATATAGGAATAGATGATATTTGGTACCATATTATTAACCTTCTCTAATCTCCTCATGCAAAAAGATATTGGCTAGTTCAGAAATTCATCTGCATTTCCTTAATATACCCAAAGGGATTTTTGTTTTTGCTCGGGACTTTGTAAAGAGAGCAAAATAATGTGAGAGGAATAAAAGCAAGAGAATAAATTGCAAGTATATTTTAAACATTTAATAAAGATATTATAATGCAGTTATAATAACTGCAGTGTGGTCTGCAATTCTCTACCAATTCCTTCTAACCAGAGTTTAGGTGACCCTCTACGTTTATGTAAAGTATAGTATGGTCACTATTCTGGTGTTCATCTACAATGCTTTCATTTCATTGCAATCCAATTCTGTGGTAGTCATCAGTGCATCTCACAGAATATATATAGCTCTCTACTTTCCAGGCACATGATAAAATTGTACCGTTTGGTTTACTTGTGACTCACTGGAACTACGCGACTAATTTTAATGAAGGAGTTTTGAGCACAAGTGACATGTGTCACTTCCAGGGGGAATATGTAATTACCTCTGGGAAATTCTACAGGACGTTCTTTGTCCTTTGTGATGGCCATCAGCAACACTCAAGGCCGAGTCTTCTCCATCAGGCTAGGTCCCTTGGTGACTGTGATGGAAGAGTCCCACTTGCAGACCTATGATGGATATTTATGCAAGAAATAAATATTTGTTGTTTAAGCCACTAAGGTTTGGGAAATTGTTTCTATAGCAAAATATAGCTTTCCTTGACTAATATCTATGCAGTATTATATTTCACACTGCTGTTCACTGTTTCTTATCATACAGGTCACAAGTATCTAATAATTATAAATTGTCCTCCATCTCTGCTGCTCTTAGTTCAAGTTCAGTCTTTAAATTACAGAACCTTTCTGCTCAGACTACCTAACAACCTACTAAGTGAATTTTATTGCTCATGGATTTAACTATTTTTTGCCATTTTACAAATGTGTACAAATGCAAGAGATGCTAGCAGTAAGAATGATGCCACATGCTACCCTCTAAAACAATATCCTCTGCCAAATTCCATAGCTTTGATTGCACAGGTTTCATAGGCCCTGATGATATGTAGCTGAGAAAAGAAAAATGTTTGGGATGAGTGTTTTTGCAAGACTTGAAAGAAATTTCAAGACCAAATTTTCTTATCAAGTTGTATATCTATTTCTTTAGACATTCCCAAAGCACTGGAAAATAACCAAATTTGTCCATAGCATATATAATGGTGAACTTACTAAGGTAGTGGGGTGACCGCTTCTGTTGGAAATATACCTGCCTCTAACTGTTGCATGAAGCCAGTAAGCCCATTTTGGCTGGACTTCCTTACTTAGAGCTGATCCCACAAATATGACCTTGATAGAGAAAAACCAAGGGTGCAGTATATACTTAAAGTAGTTAGGAATAATACCAGTAAATCAGAGAAAAGGTACTATGCTAAGTAAAGTGATTGGAAAAAAGGGCAAATGCTACCACTTCATATAATTTCATAGAATGCTTTATAATAAAAAAGAGCCTTTGGGGCCTTCGTTAATGCAACCATAAATTGAAAGTTAGTGAAGCATGAACACCATCCCTTAAAGTCCTAATCATCAGAACCATTTCTTTGGGGCTGCCATTTTTTCTTCTCTTTCTATCAATGTTAGTGTAACTTCTATTGTCTCCTATGACAATAGATCTATGAAATTAGATCTTCAGGTACTTGCAGTTCCAATTATCCCTCTAACCGTGTGTCCTAGCCAAAATCCAATGAATTTCCCACAATTTCTAAGAATTATGCCTGTCATTCCTGGAGTATTTAATCCATTTGAAGATGAATGATTTTTTTGAACTAGTACCTTCAATTTTATTTCCAGCATGTTTATCATTATGAGTCAAATGAGCTACTCATTTGATACACAATTGACCTTTAGTGGTAATCATATGTTTCTCTAGGGGGAACTCTATGGAAAAACATTCAGACAAATTTTACCAGATTATTGTTTTTCTTTTTCATTATTATACAATCATAACTATCCCATTTTGGAGGCAACATTTTGTTTTTTAAGTTATTTTGTTTAAGAACAGTAATTACATAAAGAAGTTAAAACTGATTTTGGCAAATAATGAAGTTAACTTTTATGTCTCTCCATTATTTTTATTTCAAAATTAGGAGGATTCTACAATGAGGAATTCTTAGATTATTAGAGTATGAAGATAATTTTAATATCTTCTCAACCATTTCCTTTAAGTAGTTGATATCTGTTGCTTTTTTCCCTACCAGAATCTGTTTCCATTTCTTCTAATAGATTTCCTCTGGAGAACTACCTCTGGAAAGAAGGTGACTCAAACTCAAGCCAAAGCATATACCATATCACCTTGGTCACAGTTATTGGTTTAGAATTTACATGGGTTTCAAGGTAGGTCAATTAAAACTTATGAACACTAGCTCCAGGACATTTGCTTAAACTACTGGGAAACAGGTTCTCTCCTGTTGTTACCAAGCTGATAGAATATCAGCCTGAACATTGCAAAGGTCTTCTTTGTCTCACTTTAAGGAAGGCCTCTTTGAGAATGAAGTCAATAGGAAGAAACATAGAACTAAAGAGTGGAGAGAGAGTTTTCTGTTAGACCACTTACACACCTAGATGCAGCCTTTCCTGAAATCTAGTACTTGGAAATTTGCATATGTAAGTTTTTAAATTTAAACTATTTTGTGGTGGGTTTCTATTACCTGAAGCCCAAATATTCCTAACTGTTATACTTTATTATATATACAAAGAAGCTAAGACCCAGAAAAGGCTTCAGATTCAAAACACTGGATCAGAATCTAAATCTCAATGCTTCAGAGCTCTTTGTATTTCATACCCTCCCTTTTTAGAAGGGGACTCTGACATCTCAAATTTCTGGAGCTGATTTGCTCTTTGTTCATTTTGCATTCACTGACTATACCAACCTACTTATGTCACACATAGAATGAAGTCCCCTATCACTCATGCTCCTGACACAGAAAGCAATAGAATTGACAGATTCAGAAGGAATAAAAAGATGTCCTTTATTTCTGGATGTTTGTCTTGTCAGAAATAAATATGGTTGTGGTTTGATAGAATGCCTTGCAAATAATTCTTAGGAGGAATATACAGAATAATCACTTTGCCAAGTCTGCGGCAGATATTATAAATTTGGAAAGGGCATACTTTCTCCTACCTAAAGGAACTTTAAAAATCAAATGTTTAATCTTTCTCCTAATATGTAGATTTTAAAAACTCCTTTAGAAACTCCAAAGCAAGGGCATTCTATATGACTTAGTTTGATGAGAATCTGACCACTAAATTTAGTGGTTTAATTCTGACTTTAAGAAAAAACACAAGATACTACCCTGAAGGTAAAAGCATATGAAACTTAATTCAAAGAAGTCTTTGGTTTCCCAGCATGGCCATATGCTTATATGAATATTTTGATTTAGTAGCTTCAATCTCTTGTCAGGCCAATGCAAAAAGAAAAGCATTCAGTTGGTAGTACCCTAAAAATGTTGGTCATGACTAAGAGATTAGTTTTGCTGAGGATGTTTGTTGCTACATTTCTGCTCCACCAAAATACTTTGGGGGCATTGTGAATATTAAAGTGAATTTATCTTTTATAGCGCTTGTAAAAGACGTTTTCTCAGCTAACAGCGAAGGCAAATGCAATTGTGGCATTTCCTGCTGCCTTTCTGCCATTATAGCATCATAATCTTCAAGGTGGCATCAAGATGGCATCAATGTGAAAGGAGTCAATTGCCTGTGAATGCAGAAAGAGTGCTTCAAGCATAAAAACAAAATTACAAAAAGCAAACATACAATACAAAAGCAAAAACAAAAATTCTGATTTTAATTAAGAACCTCTATTTTCCATCTCATGTATGGTTGATGGAAGACAAGGGATGACTTTCATTACAAGAATTTTCCTGATACTTCTGTGAACAAAGCTTTGGGCTGTTTACTTCAAACATGTAAATTCTTTTAGAGATTGATGCTGGCTTACTAATCACAGTTTGTTAGACAAACCTGAGGTTGTTTTACTTTCAGGTGGCATTCCATTTTTATAGGAGTGTTTTTTTTCTTTTTGAAAAGAAAAACAATATATTGTTTATATATTGAACTAATATATAAATCCCAACTTCTAAGTTAGATATAACATTTGGGAGCTAGCAGTTGGCTAGTAACAGTTAACTGGGAAAGGAGGAATTAATCTGGCATTCAGATTCCCCAGAGTTACAGCCATGGGTTGGGCAGAGGCAGCCCTAGCTATATTCCAGATGTTGTAGTTTGTGGAACTGAGATCAGAAATGCCAGTAGCTTGGAAGAGCTACAACTAAGGAGAACAAAGAATCTAATACTACTGTACTTTTACTTCACAGAGGAAGCTCAGTCCCAAAATGAAGTTCCTTGGCAGTCCTCCTGTTTCCACATTTCTCCCATTTTCCAAGTGACATTTGGTATAGACATACAGTAGCTTTAAGATTGACCTGGGTTCCATTTGAAGTATTCAGAGTGAGTGAAGGCAGTTATACCTTGACAAAGAGATGTTTCCATCAATTTGAGCATCTGGGGAATCGTGGAAATTGGTGCTTCTGGGGTGGAGTTACTGCTTTTCTCTTCATGTCATTAAGCCCAGTTACTTTGTGTTTTTGTTTCCTAGCTGCTAAAAGAAATACCATTCAATGGGTTGGCTTAAGAATAGGTTCATGGTGTCAAGGGCTAGAAGTGTTGCTTACTCCTGGGGTCAGTATCTTTGGGCTGGCTGGCAATCTTTGAGGTTCCTTGGCTTTTCTGTCACATGCCAATGTTTGTACATGGTAGGGTCTTCTCTTCGTTGACTTCTAGTTTCTGGCTGCTCACCCTGGTTTCTTTCTCCCTCCGACTTTCACTCTGGTTATAAAAGACTCCGGTAATCTGGATTAAAGCCCCACTTGATTTAGTTGGGCCACACTGAAGGAACATCTTGAAGAGATCTTATTTACAATGGATACACACCCACCAGAACGCAGGACAAGACCAAGAACATGTCCAAACTCAAGTACACAGTTCAGTCCACATCACTCTAAATCCCTTAAGAATTAAACATTGCTAAATAGTGTGTGTGCACGCACGCGCGTGTGTGTTTTATGATGTGGAATGAGGGATTTTGGGTGGGTTGAGGGGAGGCGACACCACCAAGTCTCTTAAAACACAGTTTAAAAGCTAATCATTTACTGAATGGTACCCAGTTAGCCTAACAATCATAAGTGATTAATTTCATTTTTCTCCAAGAAGTTTGTGCTAGTTCTCTAAATCTTTCTTCAGACATCATGAAGAGAATTGATATGCCTAATTAAAGAAGTGGAAAAATCAATGAACAGAGAGTATGGGACTTTCTTTGTCATTGATTGCCTTGATGGATAAGCCAAATCAGAGACTTCATGTATTTGAGATGACTCCCTCCAAATCTCCATCTAATGTCCAAAGAAGATCCATCTTTTCTATTGTGGTCCTCTTTGTAAGTCCCTAAAAAACAACACCAAACCTCAAACAGGACCATCAAAATAAAACGTATCCCAAGTCTCTGAGACAGGAATAGTACGGATCCATTTCACAAGACCTGACAAGTAAGCTTGCTCACTGTGACATAAGTTTTCCCAGAAAAATGTTGATTTGAGAGATACTTTGGAGAGTGCAGGAGGCAAAGTCTGTGGCTTACAATGAAATCAGTTGAACATTCAGGCTCCAAAGGTTTAATGAGATCTTTAGAATGCCTTTCTTTGCTTTGGGCACAGTGTTGCTGAAAATTATCTTCAGCTGTTTGCTGATATATGCAGGTCTTTGTTAATTTTGGGTAGCTGGCATCACGGCAAATTGGGAAACTGAATTGCTCTAGTAATTTAACATTTGGCCAACAGTTAGACACCTGCTTTCTACCAACATTAGGATGACATCTATTTCTTTCTCTGTCTCTCATTCTCTCTCTCTCCCCTCTTCCTTCCCTCTCCCCTCTTTCTTCCCTCTCCCCCACCCTCCCTTCTTTTTCTCTTGTAGGTTTTCTCCTGGGATGTTCATCTGTAAAAGGGACTTTAGGAGGACATAGTTTGCTTGACTTTGACAAGAAAGATACCTTGGCCAATAAGCAGACTATACATTTTGTAGACATTTCAAAGTCCAATTACAGACCAATGAATGGAAGCCCATCTATCAAGCAGAGCTGCCCAGCATTGGAACAGACTATCTCAGAAAATGCTGAGTTCCCCCATCCCCAGAAGTTCAAGCAGAAAAAGTGGAGCATAGTTGCTGACAACATGAATTTTGAAAGCAGACTGCCATGGTTTAAAACCCTGGCTCCACCCCATGATGGTTCTATGACTTGGGCAATTTCTCAGGAAATGCAATTCCCTCATTTGTTAAAAATGTACAGTAATACCTATCTTTCAAGGTAATTGTGATTATTATATAATATTATGTAAATAAAGACCCTTGTAAAGTGGTATATAGTAGGAACTTAACAAACTATAATTGTAGGACCACTTACATAGATTTTGTGGGAGGATTCCTACAGGAGTCTGGTTTTAGTGGCTTGATGGATTTCATCCCACTGTGAAATTCTGCTGTTTTTCTAGAAACAAATTTTCTTTCTTTCATCCTCCTACCTCAAGAATTTCCTCTAAGAACCCATGGTAATACATATAATTACTTGGCTAATCAGGATTGTTTTTTAGGAATTAGCCATCTAACACTCAACGTCAGAAAGTGTCCAGAATTAAGTGAGATTGTAAGAACATATTTTGTCTAGCACTTTGGAGTTGACAGAAGGTATTCACGTGTTTGTTTTTTCTAATATTTTATTCTGACAGTTTTCAAACATAGTAAGTTGAAATAATTGTAACATGAACACCCATGTACCCACCACTCAAATTCTGCCATTAACAGTTAACTACACTTGCTTTATCACATTTCTATCAATTCCTCTATCCATCCATCAATCAATTTTTTATGTATTTCAAAGAAAGTTGTAGATATTAGTATACATTACCCCTAACTATCTCAGCATACATATCATTAGAGTTCAATATTTGTTTATAGTGCTTTTCTTTAGATAGATGAACATATATAGTGGAATGTATGAATCTTATGTGTGTTGTTCTATGACTTTTGACAAATGTGTACACCTGTGCTGCCCAACCCCCAGTCAAGATATAGAACATTGCCATCTCCCCAGAGAGTTCTCTCATGCCCTTTCCTAGTTGTGGGGTTACCCCAGATGCAATGCCTGTCTTGACTTTCTTTTCATCATAAATTAATTTTGTCAGAGAACTTCATGTAAATGGAACCATATGGCATGTAATTTAGTATTTCATTGTATGAATACCTCACACTTTAAAAAATATATATTATCCTGTTGGTAGTAGATACTTTGGCTGTTTCTAGTTTTAGACTACCGTCCATAAATCTACTCTAAACTTTTTAAAAGACTTTTTGAAAGCATGTGCTTTTGTGTCTCTTTGGAAAATATCTGTAATTTTTGAGAGTTCCAGGTACTACATATCCTCTCCAACAACATAGTTGTAAGTCGTTTTAATTTTATCCAGTCTGGTGTGTGTGTAGTTGTATCTCATAATGGTTATATATATATATAACCCTGAAGACTAATTATACAAATACTTTTTATATGCTTTTGACCACTTTAAATCTTTTTAAAAGTGTTTGTTCAAGACTTTTGTCCATTTTTATTTGGGCTGTCTTTTTGTTATTGAGTTATATAACTTCATCAGAATCCTCCTCAATAAAAATCCTTTGTAAGATATAGGTTTTGTGAATATTTTCTTCCAGTTGGTGCCTTGCCTATTTATTTTCTTTTTTCTATTCTTTTTTTTTTTTGTAGGTACTGGGGATTGAACCCAGGACCTTGTACATGGGAAGCAGGTGCTCACCACTGAGCTACATCTGCTCCCCAATGAGATTTTTTTTTTTCATTTGTTTGTTTGTTTTGTTTTTAGGAGGTACTGGGGATCGAACCCAGGACCTCGTACATGGGAAGCAGGCACCCAACCACTAAAGCTACGTCTGCTCCCCCTATTTATTTTCTTAATGGTGTCTTTTGATGAGCAGAAATTTCTAATGTGATGTAGTCTAATATATCATTTTTTTCTTTTATGGTTATTTCTTTCCATGTCCTGTTGAAGAAACATTTCCTAACTCCAAATTGTAGTCCTATTTCCTTCCTAGAAGCTGTATAGTGTTAGAATTCACATTTAGGCCTATAATCTACCTCAAATAAACTTTGCACATAGTGTGAGGTAGGGGTCAAAGTTCATTTTTTCCTATCAATATCCAGTGTTCCAGAACCCCTTGCTTTGAAGACGTTACTTTCCTTATGAATTGCTTTGGTGCTCTTGTCATAAATCAAATGATCATATAAATACAGGTCTATTTCAAGGCTCTCTACTTTGTTCCGTTGTTTTTTGTTTTTGTTTATTTAACTGTTTTTCCTCATAGTTTATTTAACAAATATAGTTAAGAGAACAAATGTAAGTTGAGGGATTTTACGTTTAACACATTCCTCAAAAAATGTAGTCTTACACTTTCTAAGGTTCCCACATTTAAGAGCAAAATAAATACTCTGAGCAGTGTTTAAAAAGCAATTAAATACAGAGGTTTTAATTTTCAAATGGACTCTACAGATTATTTTGGAGAGAATTGAATCTTTTAATCCATAAACATGGTATAACTTTCCAATTAATAAGGTTTTTTTAAAATTACTTTCCTCCGTGTTTTGTAGTTTTCAATGCAGGAGTCTTAACTGTCTTTTGTTAAATTTATTATTAAGTATGTTTTATTTTTGATGCTATTGTATATGAAACTGTTCTTTTAATCTAATTTCCCAATTGATGCTACTAGTATATAGAAATACAATTGGTTTTGAATACTGACCTTACATCCTACAACCTTTTTAAATTTATATGTTAATTCCAGTAGTTGGTTTGCAGATTCCTTAACATTTTCCACATAAACAATACTGTCATCTGTGAATAGAGACAGACTTACTTTCTCTTTTATGGTATTCACCTTTATGTGTTTTATTTCTTTTTCTTGCCTTATTGGACTGCTAGGACTACGAGTAAAATGTTAAATAGAAGTATTGTTGAGAGTGGACATCTTTAATTTTATTTTAAGTTTCCAGGAAAAAACTTTAAATATTTCACATTATGTATGATTTGTGCTCTAGGGTTTTCATAGATGCCTTTTATTAGATTTAGGAAATCCCCTTCTGTTTCTGCCTGCTGAGACATACTATTATGAATGGCTATTAAATTTTGTCAGTTGCTTTCCCTGCCTCTATTTAGATGATTATATGGATTTTCTCCCTATTATTTTGGTGAATTACATTGATTTACTTTTTAATGTTAAACCTACCTTGTATTCCTTGGATAAATACTCCTTGCCAATGATGTAATACAATGATTATATTTTGCTGAATTTGATTTGCAAATATTTTGTTGAGGATTTTTATGTCCATAAATATAAACTATTATGTTTATTTGAAAAAGTCCTTTAAAAGATAACAGAATGGTTAAACAAAAATAATAACAATGTAGATGTTGTGTATATCATATGTAAAAAAAAAAGTATGACAACAATAGCTCAAAAAGTAAAAATGCATGATGGCAATTGCTCAAAGTAGATGGAATTATATTTTGTAAAAGTCTTACATTTTGCATGTCATAAGATTTTTGAAGGAAGATTGACACACATTAAAGATGCATATTGTAAAACATAGCGCAACCCCGAAAAATACAAAACAGCTAGCCAATAGTGAAGAAAAATGATAATCTATGAAATACTAAATTAATCCAAGAGAGATCAGAAAAATAGGAAAAAGAGAAACAAAAACAGATGGAAGAATTAGAAAACCAATATTAAGATGATAGATTTAAATCTGAACATATTGGTAATTATATTAAACATAAACAGTCAAAATATTCCACTTAGAAGACAGAGATTGTCAGACTGGATAGAAAAAGCAAGACCCAATTATATATGAGTCCTACAAAAAACCCACTTTACTACCATGATACAGTGCCATAAAATTTACTTTAAACTATCATGCATATTGTAAGAAATAAGAGGAAAACCATTTATTTTAATGAGCTACAGGCTCTAATTTTGATGAAGTCTATTATATCATTTCTTTTATGGTTATTGTTTTCTGTGTCCTGTTGAAAAATCTTTCTTATCTCCAAATGACACCAAGGTATTAAAGGAGAAGCCAAACCTTCTGATTTCAAGTTGAATGATACTGCCAGGATGCAATTGTGAGGTTTTTTTTTGCTGTTTGTTTATTTATTTATAAACAAATCAATTTTATTCATACATACTAATAAATGATACAGTTCATGCAAAGTGTGCAATCAGTGGTATTTGGTATAATCCATAGTTGTGTATTCATCACTTCCATCACTATTAGAGCATTTTCATTATTTCAATAATAATAATAAACAAAATAACAAGAAAAGCAAACAGACAAGCAAGAAAATCCTTCACCTCTTAATCTCTCTGTGCTTCACGTGCTATACCCTATTTCTGACTATACTTGCACAATTATTTATTTATTAAACAATTTTATAGAGATATATTCACATACCATATGATCTATCCAAAGTGTGTAATCAATGACTCTTAGTATCACACTGCTGTGCATTCATCACCACAAAAATTTTTAGAACAATTTCATTACTTCAAAAAGAAAAACTCCACACCCATTAGCAGTACTTCCCCAGCCCTACATAGCCACTAATCTAATTTCGTCTTTATAAATTGATTTACATTTACATTTTAGATAAATGGAATCACACACCATGTAGTACTTTTTGTATGGTTTCTTTCACTTAGCATAATGGTTTTTTTTTTTTTTTTGTCTAATATTAACATCTTATAGTCTTAACATATATTTGTTCAGACTCAAAGAAAAATAGCCTAACATGCAATTTTACTAATGTTCATATTTCGCATGTGGTTTTACTATGCTATACTGTTCCATGTTACATTTTTTAGCTTTCCTTTTCATAATATACATGATCTTAGACTTTCCCCTTTAACTACTTTCATACCCACAAAATAGTACTGCTAGTTACAAACATTATATTGTGCTTTCACCTTTTCTATTCATTTCTAAAGATTAACACACATCTTTTTAACCCATTCTGCACAAGATAACCCTCAGCTTTCCATTTTCTAAACTCATTCTATTTTCTGGGACCCATATTCAAGTTTTCAACTCCATGAGATTGCACAATATATTTAGTTCATAGTAGCACAATTATACAGTATTTCTCCATTTGTGTCTGGCTTGCTTCACTCAATATAATGTCCTCCAGATTCATTCGTGTTGTCATATGCTTTACGACTTCATTTCTTCTTACAGCTACATAATATTCCATCATGTGTGTTTCTGTGTCCTGTTGAAAAATCCATTCATCGGTTGATGAACACCTGGGTTGTTTCTAACTTTTGGCAATCATGAATTATGCCGCTATGATCATAGGTGTGCAAATGTCTGTTCACATCACTGCTCTCAGTTCTTTTGGATATATACCCAGTAGTGGTACTGCCAAGTCACATGGCAAATCTATATTCACCTTGCTTAGGAACTGCCAAACAGTCCTCCACAATGGCTGTACCATTCTACATTCCCACCAACAGTGAATAAGTGTTCCTATCTCTCCACATTTTCTCCAACACTTGTAGTTCTGTCTTTTTAATAGTGGCCATTCTGATAGGTGTGAGATGATATCTCATTGTAGTTTTGATTTGCATTTCCCTAATCACTAGTGATTTTGAACATTCTTTCATGTTTTTTTTTTTTTTTTTTTTTTTTTTTTTTTTTTTGCTACTTGTATTTTTCCTTTGGACAAATGTCTATTCAAGTCTTTGCCCATTTTTAATCAGGTCATTTGTCTTTTTATTGTTGAGTTGTAGTATACCTTTATTTATCATGGATATTAAACCCTTATTGGATGCGTGATTTCCAAATATTTTCTCCCATTAAGTCAGCTGCCTTTTCACTCTTTTGACAAAGTCCTGTGAAGTGCAAAAGTGTTTAATTTTGAGGCAGTCCCATTTACCTATTTTTTTGTTTTGTTGCACCTTCTTTGGGTGTATGGTCCAAGAAACCACCACCTACCACAAGGTTTTTAAAATATTTCCTTACATTGTATTCTAGTAGTTTTATGTTCCTGGCTTTTATATTTAGGTCTTTGATCCAGTTTGAGTTGATTTTTGCATAGGGAGTGAAATAAGGGTCTTCTTTCATTCTTCTGGTTATCGATATCCAGTTCTCCCAGCATCATTTGTTGAAGAGACGGTTTGTTTCAGTTAACATGGTTTTGGAAAGTTTGTTGAAAACCAGTTGGTCATAAAGGTGAGAATTTATTTCTGGATTCTCAATTCTGTTCCACTGATCGATGTGTCTATCTTTATGCTAATACCATGCTGTTTTGACCACTATAGCTTTGTAATATGTTTCAAGGTCAGGCAGTGAATTCCTCCCTCATCACTCTTCTTTTTTAGAATGCTTTTAGCTATTCAGGTGTACTTTCCCTTCCAAATGAATTTGATACTTGCCTTTTCTATTTCTGTAAAGTAGGCTGTTGGAATTTTGATTGGTATTGCATTGAATCTATAAGTAAGTTTGGGTAGGATTGACATTTTCACTATGTTTAGTCTTCCAATGCAT
This sequence comes from Cabassous unicinctus, assembly GCA_029593785.1. Lineage (NCBI taxonomy): Eukaryota > Metazoa > Chordata > Mammalia > Cingulata > Chlamyphoridae > Cabassous > Cabassous unicinctus. Next base: position 51,381 of record JAQZBX010001199.1, on the reverse strand, counting down.
GAATATGGGATGTCTTTCCAGATGTTTAGGTCTTCACTAATTTATTTTAGCATTGTTTTGTAGCTTTTTGCATAGGTCTTATACTTCTTCAGTTAATTTGATTTCTAGGTATTTTGTTGATGTTCAGGAACTAGGTCCATGAAAATAGTGCTGCAGATGAGAAAGAAACAAGAGATAGCTGGGGTCAGGGGATCCTCCATCCAAGGGGAGAAGAGTCCCGCTGCATAAAACATTGTGGCTTTTATTTAGCTTTAGAACAAAGAAAATATGTGTGTGCATGTGCAAAGGTAATACATGGGTTTAGTAACAGGTTACACGTTACTAAAGTCAGCAAATCTTTAGGGTTAATGGTTCAGTTCTCCTTACATTCCTGCACGTAACAGACCTTGTTAATCATTATCTGACATATACCAGATACACTCCTTGAAGCACAGAATGCTTCTCCACCAGGCTCATACCAGATCTTATCTTAGTGTCTTGAGTCTAGAGATGCCTGTCCCTGACATACCAAGGCGGACTGCTTTCTGTCATGAGTCTTGGCCTTTAATTGAACTCCTTCAGTATTTCAGTCTTTTTGTTGCTATTGTAAATGAAAATTTCCCCCTGATTTCCTCCTCAGATTTTTCTATACCATTGTACAGAAACATTATTAATTTGTGCGTGTTGGTCCTGTAACCCACCACTTTGCTGAACTCATTTATTAGCTCAAGTAGCTTTGTCATACACTTTTCAGCATTTCCTAAATATAGGATCATGTCATCCACAAATAGCAAGAGTTTTACCTCCTCTTTTCCTATTTGTATGCCTTTTAGTTTTTTCTTGTCTAATTACTCTAGCTAGAACTTCTAGTACAATGTGGAATAACAATGGTGACAGTGGGCATCCTTGTCTTGTTCCTGATCTTAGTGGGAAAGCTTTCAACCTTTCCCCATTGAGTATGATGTTTGCTGTGGGTTTTTCATATATACTTTTTAACATATTGAGAAATTTTCCTTCTATTCCTATCTTTCTAAGTGTTTTTATCAAAAAAGGATACCAGATATTGTTGAATGCCTTTTCTGCATTGATTGAGATCTTTTGATTGAGTCTTTTGATATAAAGGAATAGAAATTTTCCTTCTCTTTCTATCTTTCTAAGTGTTTTTATCAAAAAAGGATGCTGGATTTTGTTGAATGCCTTTTCTACATTGATTGAGATCATTGATTGAGTCTTTTGATATGCTGTTGAATTCTACTTGTAAGTATTTTGTTTACAATTTTTGCACCTATGTCTATTTGAGAGATTGGCCTGTAATTTTCTTTTCCTGTAGTGTCTTTTATCTGGCACTATTGATCTTCTCAAAGATACAGCTTTTGGTTTTGTTGATTTTCTCTGTTTTTTTGTTTGTTTGTTTGTTCTCAATTTCATTTATTTCTGCTTTAATCTTTTTTATTTCTTTCCTTCCGCTTGCTTTGGGAATGGTTTGCTGTTCTTTTTCTAGTTTCTCCAGTTGTTCAGTTAGATCTTTGATTTTAGCTCTTTCTTCTTTTTTAATATAGGCATTTAGGGCTATAAATTTCCCTCTCAAGTCTGCCTTCACTGTATCCCTTAAGTTTTGAAAAGTTGTGTTCTTGTTTTCATTCATCTCATTATATTTACTAATTTCACTTGCAATTTCTTCTTTGACGCACTGATTATTTAGGAGTGTGTTGTTCAGCTTCCACACATTTGCAAATTTACCTCTTTCTTGTCTATTATTGATTTCCAGTTTGATTCCATTATGATCTGAGAAAGTATATCTGTATAATTTTAATCTTTTCACATTTATTGAGAGCTTCTTTGTGACCTAACATGTGGTCTATCATGGAGAAAGATCCATGGGCACTTGAGAAGAATGTATAACCTGCTGAGCTTATTTGCAACATTCTGGATATTGTATATGTCTGTTAGGTCTAGCTCATTGGCTTGTTTATATTGTTCAAGTTCTCTGCTTCCTTGTTGATTTTCTGTCTAGTTGTTCTGTCTAATGATGTGAGTGGTGTGTTGAAGTCTGCAACTATTATTGTAAAGATATCTATTTCTCCCTTCAGTTTTGCCTCATATATTTTGGGGCACCCTGGATGGGTATATAGATATTTATGACTGTTATTTCTCTGTGGGGGATTGTTCTTTTTATTAATATAATTGCCTTCTGTAACTCTTATAACTTTTTTTTGCATTTAAAGTCTGTTTTGTCCAATATTAGTATAGCTATCCCTGCTCTTTTTTGTTTACTATTTGTGTAGTGTATCTTTTTACAATCTTTCACTTTCAACTGGGTCTAAGGTGAGTCTCTTGTAGGCAGTATATGGATGACTCATGTTTTTTTTTTTTAATACATTTCATCAGCCTATATCTTTTGGTTGGGGAGTTTAATCCATTTACATCCAACGATATTACTGTAAATGCATTATTTACTTCCACCATTTTATTCTTTGGTTTTCATATGTCATATCTTATTTTCATCTGTCTTTTTACTCTTTTGGTTATCCTTTCTAATATTCTTTCTTCTAGATTCTCCTCCAAGCCTCTCTCTCCTGTCTTTTTCTTTCAGGCTATAAGCCTTCCTTTAATATTTTCTGCAAAGGCAGATTCTTTTTTAAGAAATCTCTTAGATTCTGTTTGTGTGTGAATACTGTAAACTCACCTTCATATGTGAAGGACACTTTTGCTGGATAAAGAATTCTTGACTGGCAGTTTTTCTCTTTTCAGTATCCTAATTGTATCATACCACTGTCTGCTCACCTCCATGGTTTCTGATGAAAAATATGTGCTAAGTCTTACTGGGTGCTCCCTGTATGTAATGGTTTGCTTCTCCTTTGCTGCTCTGAGAATTTTCTCTTTATCTTTGATGTTTGACATTCTGAGTAGTATGTGTCTTAGAGTATGTCTATTCCCATCTATTCTGTTTGGTGTATCCCATGCTTCTTAGACATTGTAGCAGTTTGATATTGTTTATGAATTCCAAAAATAGATACTGGATTATGTTTATAAACTGGTCTGTTCCTCTGGGCATATTAGATTGTGTTAACTTCAGGGGTTTCACTTTTACTTGATTAAATCATGTCTAGGGCTTTGATTGGTCCATGTCAGTAGGACATTGAGTCCTTGGCCCCTAGGTGGGTAGAGACTACAGAGAAAATGATATGGCAGAGGAGACAGTTGGAGTTTTGATGCTGGCGCCCTAGGAAGTAAATGCATGGAGAAGGAGAACACAGAGGAAGAGAGGCAGTTCATTAGACAGGATCCTGTGGCCCCAGGAAGAGAGATGAGCTGTTCACCTGATAGTTTGCAGCTGCACAGACCAGAGCCCTGAGCAGCTGAGCCCAAAGAGAAATGAGCCCTGGGAGAAAGGCAAGACTTATCCCAGCCTGCAGCTGATATTGGAAGAAGCTGGGACCACAGAGCTTTAAGAGGAAGAAGGAAGGCTGAACCCTCACAGACATTGCCCACCATCTTGCTCCAACACATGGCCAATGACATTGGGTTAGAAAGTACCTCTTATGGTACCTCAAGTTGGAGTCTTTAGGGCCTTGTGACTGTAAGCTTCTACCCCAAATAAATACCCTTTATAAATACCAACAGTTTTCTGGTACATTGCATCAGCACCCCTTTGGCTGACTAACACAGACTTGTAAATTCATTTCTTTTGTGAGAGCTGTTAGATTTTCAGCTGTCATTTCCTCAAATACTCTTTCTGCCCCTTTTCCCTTCTCTTCTCCTTCTGGAACGCCTATGACATGTATGTTGTTGTGTTTCATGTTGTCATCCAGCTCCCTGAGCCCCTGCTCAATTTTTTCCATTCTTTTCTCTCTTTCTTCTTTTCTCTCTTCAATTTCAGCTGTTCTGTCTTCTGTATTACTTATTCTTTCTTCTATCATTTTGAGTCTGCTGTTGTATGCCTCTACTGTATTGTTTATCTCACCTATCGTATCTTTCATTCCCATGAGCTCTGTTACTTTTCTATTCAGGTTTTCAAACTCTTCTTTGTGCTTGCTCAGTGTCTTCTTGATGTCCTTTATCTTTCTAGCCATGTTGTCTTTCAACTCATTAATTTGAATTTGGAAATTTGTGTGTATCTCATTGATTAGTTTTCTGAAATCCTGCATCTCTTCTGGGGGTTTGATATATTTCTTTTCTTGGGCCATTTCTTCCATTTTCTTAGTGTGATTTGTAATTTTTTGCTGATGTCTTGGCATCTGATTAAGGTGGTGAGTTTACTCAGATGCTCGATTTCTCTCTCTTTCATATGGTTTTAGTGGTGGGAGGCTGTGTGTTACAGTTGTTCTTTGATTCTTGGTTCAACCTGTTCTGGGTGTTTAGAATTGTCCTGGTTAGTTGCTTAAATCTGAGCCCTGGACCCAGTAATGGGTTGCACACCTGCTTCCTTGGACCTTGGGGAGGAAAGCTGTAAAGGCCAGAAAACTTCTCCTATTTACTTTAATTTCCTCATGTGCACTTCTTTGGTCTGTCAGAAGATGGCGCTCTTTGGCAGCTTTCTCAATTCAATGCCTGGTCTGAGTGTGTTTGCTGCAACATGGACTGGATCAATGTGACTGAGGTTCCTTCCTGGAGCTAAGAGCCCCGTTATTCAAACTTTCTCAGAGGCAGTTTTCCAACCTTTGCTGTCAGCCCCCTTCCTTTTCCCAGGTAAGAAATAATTCCACTCCCCTCTGTGTCCTCAACAACCAGTCTTGGTCAGTAGAGAGGGAGACTGAGAGGGTCAGATCTCTTAATTCCCTTGCCGGCTCCCAAGGCAAACAATGGTGCTGCACCACCAGGACTGGGAGAGATTGTGGGGACACAGCAGACCAAATTGTGAGTCAGAAGCTGAGTCAGCCTTAGGCTGTGTCCCTTTCTCTCCCCTTTCCTGGGGAGGTGGGTCCCTGGGGCCCCCTTTGTCTGTGGCTGCCAGCCCTGAGAACTAATATTCAAAAGTGTCTACAGGGTGTGGAAGGATGCCGGCTTTTGCAGCTGCGGCTTTTAACTCACAGTTTTGCCTTTGTGATTCTTTTCCCTTGCCCCTCTCTCCTCTAGGCAGTGTCCAGCCTTCCCCTGGTGTCCTAAACCCTACAAGATTTTTTTCTCAGGCCATTTCTGCTTGACCTTTCGCTATTTTTCTGGGAAAGAAGAGAGTCCCATGTCTTTCTAGTCTGCCATGTTCCTAGAAGTCTTGATTGTGAGATTTTTGCACATGGAAGTGCTGTGTTAACCGTCAAGCACTGAACAAGTAATTATAACCTGCTAATTCTTTTAGAAGTATGAACACAGCCTATTTAGGAGGTACCTTCCTGTCAATGGCCAACAATAGGTTGGGAATTGTGCTTTCAGCAGCTGGGAATCCTGCCACGGGAGATTTCCAGTCCAGGTGTCTGGCTTCTTCAAGTGCCTGCAGCCATTTTTTTTTCCTGCCAGAGGGTAGTTTCCAATGGCAAGTGCTAAAAGGTGACCATTTGGCTCTCTCAACCTTCTAGTCCTGTTCCCTATGGTCTCTACAATTTCTTCAAATACTATTTCAATTTCTTGAAATAGTATATGTGTGAATGTGTAAAGGGCAGGCTGGGGTTTGTGTGCCTTCCTCCATCAGGGGAGTGAAGATTAGGTGGGCCTGGAAGTGGGAGGCTAGGGGTGGAACAAGTTGAAAGCAAAAGGGGGAACAACCTTTTAAGTCAAATTGGCTTTAGAATGGATTGGGGTGTCATTATTCGGTTTTCTAAATCACAACTTGTATTAGTCTGCCAAAGGGATGCTGATGCAAAGTACCAGAAAGTTGTTGGCTTTTATGAAGGATATTTATTTGGGGTAAAAGCTTATGGTCAAAAGGCTCTAAAGAGTCCAACTCGAGGTTGCTCTTTACCAAATCAGTTGCCATGTGTTGAAACAAGATGATTGCTGCTCTCTGCCTGGTCTCTCCTTCTGGGGCTTCCTCTTCCTCTTGAGGCTCTGTGGGCCCAGGTTCTTCCTGACCTCAGCTGTAGGCTGGCATAGGGCTTGTCTCTCAGGGCTTCCTATATCCAGCTTCTGGCAAGGCTCATTTCTTTCCAGGCCTTCTCAGCTGCTCAGCTGCTCTGTTCTCTGCTGCTGCAAACTATCAGGTGAATGGCTCTTCTCTCTCCCCAGGGCTTTAGCTGTTTGAGCCTTCTCCTTTCTGTCACATGGCAGGACTGAAATGATCAAGTTGTCTCTTTTCCGTGTGTGTTCTTGAGTTATATGTCTGTTTATATCAGCCCACTAAGGGGGCACGGACTCAACCTTGAGTCATGCCCTGCTGAAGTGGTCAAATCAATACCCTAATCTTAGCAGGTAATTTAATCAAAGACAACTAAGGTGAATCTAATACAATCAAAGGGGATCATACCCAGAGGAACAGACCAGTTTATAAACATAATCCTTCTCTTTTTGGGGGTTCATAAATAATCTCAAACTACCACACAAATTTACAGAGGAAAGAGTTGCAAATCTATTTTCTAATTTTAACAGCATTAATTTTTCAAATTAAATCTTACACAGAACACTATTACATGGAACATATAAAATCTGACTTGCTCTGTAACCATTTGTAAGCAGGCGCTCTGACCTGCTTTGCCCTATACTTTGCCCTCTGTGGCAGCCTTGAAAACAGTCTAAAAGGATAGAAAAGAATATTTATTGACAAAGTTGGGAAATAAATCCAGTTAAATCTACATTGTGCTATGTTCACTGATCTGGCTGAGCCACCATCAAGCCTTATAGTCTCAGAGACATAACAGAAAATACACTGCTTTATCAAAAAATTGGTAAATTTGCCTATATTACAAAACATAGGGAAACATCTTCAAGACCTACTGTTAGGTAATATTTTCTTAGACTTTATACTTAAAGCACAAACAGCAAAAGAAAAAAATTGATAAAAGGGACCTTATCAAAATTAAAAATTTGTGTGCATCAAAGGACTTTATCATAAAACTAAAAGACAACCTACTCAATGGAAACAATATTTGGAAAACACATATCCAATAAGAGTTTAATACCCAGAATATATGCATAAATTCTATAACAACATTAAAAGACAAACAGCCAAATTAAAAAATGGCAATACACTTAAACAGGATTTCTCCAAAGAAGATATACAAATGGCCTAAAAGCACCTGAGAAGATGCTCAACATCTTTAGCTAATAGGGAAATGCAAACCAAAACCACAAGATACCATTTTATACCCACTAGAATGGCTACTATTAAAAAACAGAAAATTACAAATGTTGGAGAGGATACGAAAAAATAGGAACACTCATTCATTGTTTTACCAATGTAAAATGGTGTAGCTGCTGTAGAAGACAGTTTGGCAGTTCCTCAGAAAGTTAAATACAGAATTGCCTTTTGACCCGGCAATTCCGCTTCTAGGTATATACCCAAAAGAATTGAAAACAGGGAGTCAAATGGATATTTGCACACCAATGTTCATAGCATCATCATTCACAGTTTTCAAAAGATGGAAGCAACCCAAGTGTCCATCAACCAATGAACAGATAAACAAAATGTGGTATATAGATACAATTACTCAGCCATAAAAAGAATGAAATTCTGATACATGCAACAACATGGATGAACCGTGAAGACATCATGTTGAGTGAAGTAAGCCAGACACAAAAGGATAAATATTGTATGATCTCACTGAAGTGAAACAATTAGAATGAGGAAATTCACAGAGTCAGAAACTAGAATACAGGCTACCAGGGGCCAGTGTGGGAGTAGGGAATGGGAAGTTAATGATTAAGTTGTAGAATTTCTATTTGAGTTGATGAAATTTCTGGTAAGGGATGGTGGTGATGGTAGCACAACATTGTGAATGTGATTAACAGCATTAAATTATTAATTTGAATGTTTAAAATGGGAAATTTTAGGTTGTAAATATGTTACTAGAATAAAAATTTTAAAACAAACAAACATAGGACTGTATAACACAGTGAGCTCTATTGTAAACTATGGACTATAGTTAAATCGTGCAATTATAAAAAAGTTCCTTACTGAATTGTAACTAATGTACCACAATAATGCAAGGTGTTAATAATGGTGGTATATGGGAAATTTGTATTTTATGCATGTTTTTTTCTGAAAACCTGTAACTTCTCTAATAAAAAAAAATGAACAATATTTGGTAGAAAAGCATTAAAAGATAATGACAAAGTAGGAAAACAGATTTTCAACACATAAGGTAAATTACTAATTCCCTTAGTTCACTAAATGCTCATATAAATCAGTAATAAAAGATGTACAAACTTAAAAAAAAAGAAAAGGGAAAAACAGGGCAAAGCACATAAAAACACTTTATGGAAAGAAGAAATGCAAATAGTAAAAACAAAACAAAACAAAAAACATAAAATGAAGTGCCACTTCTTTCCTAATGAAGGAATTGCAAATCAAAGCAACAATGAGATATCATTCTCTTCTCCCTCCTCCGCACCAGATTGAAAAAAACTTAAAATGTTTGGCAAAACAGTAGGTAATGGGCACTCTCATCCTGTGTTGCTGGGAGAAAAATTGGTGCAACCTTTCTGGAGGGAAATTTAGCAATATCAATGAAACTTAAAAATGCTCCAGAAGTCGCTTTGCTAGGAACTTACTCTATAAATATGATTGCAAAGTTTTCTGAGGCATGTATTTTGAGAAAGAGTGGGAATCTTTTCTTCTATACTTCTTTCCATGTGACTCCACCAACCTAAGACTCTGGCCTTTCTCTGCCCCCTCATTTGTTCCTCCCCAATGGAGATGAGATGACATACCTGATTTGTGGCTTGGAAATTCAAGAATCAGGCATGTGTAGCCCAGGCCTCTCATCTCTCTTTCTTTGAAAGCTGCCTGCTTGCAGTGAGCACACATTCTACTGTGCCTGAGCCTGGTGTAATTTTGTTGTATGTGTGTGTTTGCATATGTGTGTATGTGCAAGGCAATTCTCTTACTGGGTGGGTTAAGCTGTCTGATTTTGGGTTGAATTATTAGGAAGCTCTGTTGCAGACAGATTTAAGCCACATTGTCCAATATCAGCTTTATAGTAATAAAAGTGATATTTTGGCTTCTGTATGCCTTAGTCTTTCTTTTCCATCTCTTATTTGGTTGAAAACTAGGATGAGGCATAAAGGGTATTTTTATTGCCTTGATAAATGGAAAAATAATGGAATTTCAGGTGAAAAAGGAACCATAAAGGCCGTTACTTTGGCAGATTGATGTGACCTTATATTGGGTAATGTTTTTTCAGAGTTCTTCCCTGTTTTCACCTGTTGCAGCTAGAAGAGAGAGGCTTTAAGTCTTTTATTTAACATGCTATTTTTTTCTTTTTCTTTTTTACTAATAAAACTGGCAATTTTTTATTAAAGAAGTTGTAGGTTCACAGAAAAATCATGCATAAAATACAGACTTTCCACATACCACCCTATTATTCTCATCTTGCATTAGTATGGTACATTTGTTACAATTTATGAAAGAACATTTTTATAATTGTACTGTTAACTATAGCCCATTGTTTACAATAGGGTTCACTGTTTGTGTTGTACAATCCTATGGTTGTTTTCAAAATTTTTATTCTAATAACATACATATAACTCAAATTTTCCTTTTGGACCACATTCAAATACAGAATTCAAGTGCTGTTTATTATGTTCACAATATTGTGATGTCATCACCACCATCCATTACCAAAACTTTCCAATCAACGCAAATAGAAACTCTGTACAATTTAAGCATTAACTCCCCATTCCCTCCCCGCACCCCAGTCCCTGGTTACCTGAATTTGGCAATTGTGAATAATGCTGCTATGAACATTGGTGTGCAAATATATGTTTGAGTCCCTGCTTTAAATTCTTTGGGGTATATACCTAGAAGTGGGGTTGCCAGGTCATATGGTAATTCTATACTTAACATTCTGAGGAACCTCCAAACCGTCTTCCACAGCGACTGCATCATTTTACGTTGCCTCCAGCAAAGAACAAGTGTTCCTCTTGCTCCACATCCTCTCCAACACTGGTAATTTTCTGTCTAAAATTGGCAATTTTTAACTTTGGTACTATTCCCTTCAATTTGTGTATATATGAGCATGAAAAAATTCCAGATAAGTTTGAATTCCCTTTGTCTTTAATTCCCTGTCACATTTGCCTTACCCACCTCTTGAGAATTACCACTATTCATTTGTTTAGTGTTTATCTGTCTAATTCATTTAAAAATTTTTCATACATATGTAAGTATCATGGGTTTAACACTGTTGTTTTGTGGGCTTTTTTTAACAAATCATTTTTATTGATACATATTAATAAAGCATAAATCTATTCAAAGTGTACATACAATCAATGGTATTTGTTATAATCACATATTTGTACATTCATCATTCCATCATTCTCAGAGTACTTTCATTATTCCAATAATAATAAAGAAAAAACAAACAAGCAAAACTCATCACATCTCAATCTTTTTATGCCTCTCTTGCTACTTTTTATCTTTCTCTCTAGTATATTTGTATTTTGTAAAAACAGTCTTATATGTGCAATGTCACCCATATTCGTGTTTTACATGAATTCGTGTATCTTATACAGTTCCATTAACATGCTATTTTGACTTTGGCAAGGTCAGCCAACTTGTGGCAGCTTTCTCCACAGGCTAACGGGTGTCTTCATATAGGCCACACCAGTCTTACACAAGCACTCATGGATATTAGCCAAGACGTGGGCCACAGCAACCACGGCAGCCTATGCATACACACCCCTATACCCACAGCCCGCCAGAAAGCTAGATTTGCACAAGAGGGAACATTTGTAGTAAACCTTGACTCTTACAGCCAAATCAATTGAGCACCTTTTTGGGTGGTAGTGTTCTTGAAGGGCTGTTGGATAAGAATATAATCATCTTGGTTAGAAGACAGATAAAGTAAGCTCACACCAGAATCCCTAAGACATTAGTTCTGAGGTGGAACTAGAAAAGAAGCCTAATCTTCAAAACCCCCATGTTCGCCTTCTTCTCCCATTAACTATGCCTAATTCAATGCTTCCATATTTCTGCATCAGCACTTTTGCTCTGTGAATTCGCCTGAACTGTCTTCTTCTCCCCCTGTGTCTATCCACACCTCCCATGTTCTTCTAGGCCCAGGTGCTGTCCAACCTCCTCCTGGGAGCCATTTTTGATGGTTCATACTTGTCCTTTTTTGTTTCATGAGCTCAGAACTTCATAACAAATGATTTAGTATTATTTACTCATGTTTCCAATGCATTTGTTTTGATTTATTATAGGCCCCAAACACTTTGGTGGCAGGATTTTACCTTGTACTTCTTTTCCTCCCTCCATTTTTAGAACAAATCACAGGGCTCTGTAGCTCCAAAAGTATTCTATGGCTATTGGGTAGTTAATAATTTTGAAATTGAATATGTAACTCAATGCTATTTAATTAATATTTGAAAAGTAGAATGAAATTCCTAAACCCATTTGTCCTTACCAAGAGCTGACTTCATTTTCATATACCGTGTTACCTGTCCTTCTCTGGCCCTCAATCTCCTCACAGTAATTTGCATGTGCCCCTCAGATTTCTATAATTTTCCCCTTAACATGTTGTCTGAGTTTGCCAGGCTGCTATCACAAATACCACACAAAGTTTGGCTTCAACAAAAGGAAGTTATTGGTTCATAGTTTTGAGATTAGGAGAAGTCCAAAATCAAGATATTAGCAAGGCTTGCTTTCTCCCCAGAGGCTAGCATTCTGGGTGCTGGCCTGCTGGCAATCCTTGGAGTTCCTTGACTTTCCCATCACGTGGCAATGTCCTTTCATTTCCTCCCGGTCTTACAGTTTCCACTAACTTCCATCTTCTGACTCCTTCCTGTAGCTTTCTCTTGATAAACCCTCCAGTAATCCAGACTAAGACCCACCCCCATTCAGTTGGGCCACACCTTAACTAAAAATAATATCTTCAAGAGGTCCTATTTACAACAGGTCCAAATACACATGAAAGCAGATTTATATTAAGGACTTTTTTTTTTTTTCCCCTGGGCTACATTACTGAATCCATCACACTTCACATCTGGACCCCCAAAAGACATGTTTTTCCCACTTGGAAAATAAATTCACCCATTCTAATATTCTAAAACCCTTAAGTCATTTCAGTAACAACTCTAAGTACACAGTCTTTTCAAAATCAGCTATGAGTTTGTTCTATCCTAGGGTAAAATTTCTCTCTATCTGTGGACCTGTGAAACCTAGAAAACAAGTAATCAGTTTCCAGTATACAATGGTGCTAGAGGCATAGGATAGACATTCCTATTCCAGAAGGGAGAAATTGGAAGGAAAACAGGGGTAATGGGTCTCATACAACTGAAAACCAGCAGGGCACACTTATTTCAAGTTGTGAGAGTCATCTCTGGATATATGCTTTGTCTCTGGATTTATGCCTAACTAGAGTGGCAGTGCCACCCTTTCCAAGCACTTGCACAATGGCCATGCTCTCCCCAAATGTTAGGGCTTAGGCCTTACCATCTCTGAGCACTGGAATGGTGCCCACACTCTCCCCAAACATGTAGGCATGGACCGACTTTCTCTGACCTTTGGAGTGGTGGTTGATCTCTCCAGATTAAGTGGAAGCCCCATCCCTTCCAAGCACAGGGGCAGACCCACTCTTTACACATACATGGTTCCTTTCTTGATCCAAGGAAGTCTCTTTGGTTTCTGCTTCCATGGTTCTGCCCTTGAAGTCATTCATTCCTTTTCTGTCTCTTTCAGTCCAGGCTGGCATTGCTTCTGTTCATACAAATTTTTCAAAAAAAGTTATTTGCTTTCTGTACAGTTTGAAGGAGTATAAACCATCAAACAAAAAGTTCTTCCACAAATTGTTCCTAGACAAATACAGTTCCAATCCTGACTTCCTCTGAGATGGCTGGCTGTATCCACGAGTCATAGATGTGTATCCATAGCAAGGAGTGGTTCTGTTACACCCTCTCCTGGAGCCATATTCTCTAGGGGCTCAAGGAGGACACTGATAGAACCACTTCTGGCCCTCATCTCAGAATACACAATCTGGAAAGGCTGAGAATGTTCCAAATCATCAATTGCTGGCCCTTTGTGCTTAAGAGTACAGTCGTCAGTTCATACCGTTCCTCTCTCATTTCACTGTAAGTGGTAAAAAGAAACCAGACTGTACCTTTTATGCACAGCTTGGAAATTTCCTCAGTTAAATATTCATATTCATCACTTACAAGTTCCTACCTTTCATCCAACATCAGAACACAAGTTTCACTGATTTCTCTGCCTCTTTATAACAAGGACTGCCTTTTGAACACATTTATCATTTCCTTCTAAGTCCTCACCAGAAGTACCTTTGATGCCCATATTTCTACCAACAATCTTTTCAAAGTACTACAGGCTTTTTCTATCAAGTGCATCACAATTCTTCTAGCCTCTACCCATTGTTCAATTGAAAAGTCATCTCCACATTTTTAGATACTTGTAATAGCAGCATCCCATTGTACAGCACCAAAAACTATTATAGTCTCCTGGTTGCTATCACAAATACCACACAGTGGGTTTGACTTAAGCAATAAGAATAAGCAATGATCTTGAGATTAAGAGAAGTCCAAATTCAAGATATTGGCAAGAATGCTTTTTTCTTAAAGACTGGCATTCTGGTGCTGACTTGCTGGTGATCCTTGGGGTTCCTTGACTTTCCTGTCCTATGTGTAATCATGAGTAAGTTCGTGGTATCTATATAATCTTCAAAGTTGTCAGTTTTAGTGGTTGTGTAATTTTATAGCTTGCTGATAGGCCATAATTACTGTGCTTCTCCCTTATTGTTGGGCGTAAATATTATTTTGCTTCTCACCACAATGTTACAACTAGCATTTTCAAATGTGTAGCTTTCTGGCTTTATTATATTCTGAGAATAAATTATCAAGATCCTGTCTACTGGATGACATTGCAGTGACAGATACAGGCCATTATATATCCTGCCATAGCCTACAGAATTGAGTGGGAGAATGTGTAAACTACAATGTAAACTATAGTCCTTGCTTAGTAGCAATGCTCCAAAATGTGTTCATCAATTGCAATGAATGTACCACACTAATGAAAGAAGTTGTTAATGTGGAGAAAAGTGGGAGGTCTGGGGAGTGGGGCATATGGGAATCTCTTATATTTTTTATGTAACAATTTATGTAATCTAAGTATCTTTTAAAAATAAATAAAAAATATATTTTAAAAAAGATCATGTCTGATTCATAATAGGTGCTTAATAAATGAATGCCATTGATTTTTGTCCCCAAATATTTTTGCACAATTTTATGGGCTGAGTCACTGTAAAAGTCCCTCATTTTTCTTTGGTTAAGAACAAGGTCTACAAAGAATATTTATGCTTTCAAAGGAATTTGAAAATTCAAAGGAATTTTCTGGGACCTATTTTCTCCTATTTCCCACCTTACAATGTATGGAGGTCCTCGAAGTATGCTTTTCCCTTTAGAGCCTCAGGTCACCAGATGCAACAGCAACAAATCCTCCCACATTTGGTCTGCAAGGATAAAGCTCTTATGCAGAAAGTCCTGTTACCCAAATGGCATTGTCTCTAGACACATGGAGAATATAGCAGTGTGTCCAGGGAAACTGGGCATTGGTCTCTCCCATGTCTACACCTGCAGTTTGGATTCTGCCATTAAAAATTTTGCCAGAATTTATCATGGGCTTTCCAGCTTGCCTTCCTTTATAGAAAGATTACAAACTATAAAACATGCAAGGATTGAAACAGAGTATATGACACTCATATAAAGATGGTAGTGATTTAAGAGACAGGAAATGTAATTAAGTGCTACTGAAGTTCTTGTCCTCACTTGCTCAAGGACACAGGAAACATAAAGTTCCCAAATCCTGGAAAGTGCAAAGTGTTGCTATATCTTATTGGGTGTATCCCAAGAATCAAGCCTGGAAAGCCACCCCTCCTGACATAGCAGTTTGTGAAAAGCCATAAATAGATTTGCATTTATTTTAGGTGTGTGTTTTTGAATCAATGAATAAATGAACTAAGTGTTACAAGTGTCCATTTCAAGAATTCATCCAAGAGTAATATGGAATCTCTGTTCTTTGAGTCCAGAATTTCTGGATAATGTCTCTTTCCTCTTTTGTTTTGTCGTGAATCCATCTTAACTTTCTGCAACTTATGAACAAAATGAGAAAGTTAGCCACCAACAATACATCTTATATAAGTAGTAAAGGAAAAGAAGAAGGAAGAGAAGCAAGCAAGGACACAGAGGTAGATGCAGCAGCTTGTTTCTACAGTTAATTGTGAGACCATGACTAGTATTTACTCTTTTCTGCGCTATTATTAACTCTTCTTTATTTTCTCTCTCCAGCAACTCAGGTAGTCAGGTTCTTTGCCTGATATTGCATCCTAATTATTTATTTCTGAGAGTCAAAGATCTGTAATGGCCTTATCTGTGCACAGTTTGAGAGATTGTGACCATAGCATTATATTAGTGACAAAGAAGGTGGTCTAGGGTGCCCCTGAGTTCAAAGTCCTGTGACCCCCTCTTGTTTAGCAGCAATATTTCCCTGTTATTGTCAGGGTCAATCACCCAGCCAAGCCCATGATTCCCTTCTATGCATAAGGCATAAGGCATAAGGCATAAGGCATAAGGCATAAGGCAAATATCCACAGTGCAACTCACCTTTCATTTAGTGGGAATATTATCTGTGCCCTAGTAGAAATGTTCTTCCCATGCACACTAAATCTGTGGCCTAGCTGAGCACTGAGTATGGGATCAAGAGGCAAATGTTTTGAGAGTGAATCAGTAAATGGAATATTGAGAGGTACCACCCACACTTCCACTGTTTGGTTCCCAGGTGTGTTATTCTGCCATCGGTGTAAAGGCACGATATATTGAACATTGGTTCAAGACATATACATGCTATGAGACAATACTCAAACTCTAGAAGATATTTTCTCCCAGCTGGAACAAGATCCATAATGGGGGAATGCAGCTATGTACTAAAACAGACTTATTATTATTCTAGCAATGGAAGAACATTTAACATTGATATAAAGGCAGTGGTGGGAAGCAGATGTGCCTCAAGAGATTGAGCTCCTGCCTACCACATGGGAGGTCCCAGGTTTGGTTCCCGGTGCCTCCTAAAGAAGACAAGCTAGACAGCAAGCTGACAGTGATGGGCTGATGCAACAAGATGATGCAACAAGAGGCACAAGGAAGAAAACATAATGAGAGACACAACAAAGCAAGGAGGAGAGGTGACTCAAGTGATTAGGTGCCTCCCTCCCCCCATAGGAGGTCCCAGGTTCGGTTCCCAGTGCCTCCTAAAAATAGAAGATGAACAGACACAGCAAGTACAAACAATGAGGGGATGGGGAGAAATAAATAAATAAATCTTAAAAAAAAAATAAAGGCAGTGACCACCAGATGTTCTGAGGGGAAGGAGAGGGAAGAATAGGTGTAACATGGGACATTTTTGGGACATTGGAATTGTCCTGCCTGACTTTGCAATGACAGATACAGGCCATTACACATTACACATTTTGCACCTATAAAATTGTGCAAAGTGTAAACCATAATGTAAATTATAGACCATGGTTAGTAGCAATGCTTCAATATGTGTTCATCAATTGTAACAAATGTACCACACTAATGAAAGATGTTGTTAATGGGGAAAAGTGTGGGAGGGAGGGTGTGGTATATGGGAATCCCCTTTTATTTTCGATGTAACACATATAATTGAAAGCTTCTTTCAAAAACAAAAACAAAAACAAACACCAACAGCAAAAAACCATGAGCCATTAAATTCCCATTGTCTAAGCCAGTCCATTGCATGGTATTTGCTTGAGCAGCCAAAAAGACTAAAACACTGTCTAACAGGTCTTTTGCTAAATACCTAAGATGTCAAAAGGTATTTTGCTAAAAAAAATTACATGGGAGGTAAAAAAAAAAACATCAGGAATGCAGCCTACTGTTTCCCTCACTTGGAAATTCATAATGCCCTTCATTATATTGTGTGACCCTTGAGAATATTAAAATGAGTAAACTTGCTAAACTTTATTTAAACCAATTCCCCAAGAGACGCCGTCATGATCTTGCCTTTGCCTGCCAACCTCACCACTTGCCAGTCTTCTACCCTGTACTCTCCTCTGGACTAGTTGTACTAGACTTTCACATTTCTTTAGCTGTGCCCCACCACTTCTTTCCTTGGGTTCTTTGTACAATACGTTCCCTTAGCTTGGAACATCCTTCCCACCCAGTTTTTATACAACTGTCTCAGGATAGAAATCACATGCCAGGATGCCTTCCTTGAGTCTCCCAAACTGCATATCAGGCATCTATATATATATTTGTTTTCTTCTTCTGTGCCCACAGCACCCCTACTCCCTGTTTGCTTGCCATGTTGTAAGCAACTTGAAGCAAGGAAATGTACCTTCTTTAGGACTGTCTTTCCAGGACCTAGCACACAGCTGACATATAATACATGCACCGTAAGTGGTTAGAGAGTGAATGAGAAATGGTCCTTCCTTTGACTTTGGGCAGGAAGAAGGGAATTGCTAGAGGGGCTGCATCAGGTATATTTGGCCCTATGTGAAGTCACTGAATAAGCAAACTCTGTGCTGGTGGTAGAGCCTTATATTTAATTTCTGTCATTATATCATTGTTATCCTACACATACTTACATATATGCATGTACATACACATGCATCCATGCACGTATACATATGCCTATACACATACCTTTGCACACACAATTCACATTCTGTTTCCTTAGCTTTTACTTCCATCTACTCCGTCTGCCCCAATTCCTTATGGACTTAGGGTTGTTTTCACACTCTTCATGTTTGTCTTGATCTCCTTCCCTCCCCTTGTAACATTCCCCATATTCTCTCCTTTGGGCCTTTTGCCCTTTCATTTTGTTTTTTATCTCTGCTGCTTCTTTCCAGGCTGCTTAAAGTGCCTCCCAACAGACTTTCAATAGGAATGCGGAGGCTTGCTTTGGCTATGCAGATGTTATACAATGGCAATGTTCAGTGCTTTTTTTTTTTTTCCTACAGGGAGTAGATACATACAGTGTTTCACTGCTGATCCTTTGTTAATAGTACTGCACAGGCAAAATGTTAATCAATTATAGCAGCAGAAATAATTAAAGGCCTCCATTATACATCTTCTGGACACATTCTTCATTAGCATAGATTCTCAGCATTACACATTCATGTCAGAAGGAATTATAAAGAGAAACTTAAATTAAAATAAAAAGCATACATACAGAAACCCAGACTCTTTGGTTTTCCCAAGATGTTGCTGAGTGTATTTCCTTGTGGATTCAGTAATTCCTTTAATTTTCATGTGTAATTTTAAAAGAAAAATAGCAAGTACCATTTTTATATATGAATCCAATGTCTTAAGAGGGCACAGTTAATCCCACTTTTCTCTCCTGTCCTGGTTTTGAGTCTTTTGTGGACCCCAGAAAATTATGTTCTTAAGCTAACCCATTCCTGTGCATGGAAGCCTATTGTGTGTGGGGTCTTTTGGTTAGATTCAGTTAAGAGATCTTTTGATTGCATTAGGCTCAGTTAAGGGACTGTAATTAGATCACTTGATTAGATCACTTTTGATTGGACTATGTCAGTGAGGCATGATCCAGGTTGGGTCTCCACCCTTTTTCTGGAGCCTTACATAATTGGAGACACAGAGAGACAGAGAGAAAGGGAGCTCTGCCATTTTGACCCTTCCATGTGAAAGAGAGGACTCCAGGTTCTCCTAGATTGCAGAAAGACAGAGAAGCCTGAGAGCTCAAGGAGATGAGGCCCAGGGAGAGATGCCTGATTACCCACAGTTAAGTTCAAGGAGAAAGTAGCGAGAGACCCAAAGATCTGCCATCTTGCCTTGCAGGACTTCAGGATCTGCTAGCAGCTGACCTTCGGTGAGAATGCATCTCTGATGATGCCTTGATTTGGGCATTTTTGCAGGCTTGAAACTGTAAGATTTTACCCTAATAAAATTCCCATTATAAAAGCCAACCCATTTCTAGTATATTGCGTTGTCAGCCTTTGGCTAACTAAGATAGCCCCAAAAGGCTTAAATAATGTGCAGCAAATAGGATTCTAGAAATAGAAGCAAACTCCTGATTTAGGTCTCCATTATATTTCCTAATAGTCATCTGGTTATAAACAGCTCAATAACTGGTCTCTCATATTAGACATGTTGTTGCTTTCAACTCAGTTCTTTTTCCAGAGCCCAGCTTGGTCAGTGGCAAGATAGGACAAGTGCCACAGGGAAGGGCAGCTCATAATTCTGCTCAATTCCAACTCATTTCTTCCTAAGGAGAATACATTGGTTCAGGCTTTTTGTAACAGTCTGGGTTTAACATTACTGGGCCTTGTACTGTCTGTGCTGACAGAGTTCTCTTATGCATTAACAATTCTTATAACTTGCTCTGCAGACACCTATACATGGAAATCAACTGGGTGGACAGTGGAAGTGATGACTGCAGGGAAGGTCAGGGATCCTTTAGTTCCTGAGCCAGGTAATCTAATGATTGGTTTCTGTTTTTAGCCATGAGTATCCATATCACTAATTAATTTCCTGTTTCCTTCCAAAATAGGATTCAAGAATTCCAAATGCCAATTTGCCTAGACTATTGCAAGAGCCTTTGAACCGGTTTTTGTAATTCCATACTTGCTCCCTCCCCACAGTATATTCACCACAAAATAGTCCAAGGGACCTTTGGAAAATGTTAATCAGATCACATTGCTCCCCTGCTCAAAACCCTCAAATGCTTCCTATAACTTAGGAGAAAATCCAAAGTCCTCAAAATGTCCTACCTGACCCTGTTTGATTTGGCCCCTTTTCAACCTCATTTCTTACCAATATCCTTCTTTCCCACTTTGCTCCAGGCACACTGGCATTCTTGCTGTTCCTTCAATATGTCCAGTTCATTTCCTTCTCAGGACTTTTCTTCATTCTTCTGAAAATCTCTTATTCCAAATGTGAACATGGTTTGTTCATTCATATCATCCAGGAGTCTGCTCAGGTGTCTTCTCCAAGGGGCTTTTCTGATGACCTTATCTACAATATCAGGTAGTACTTAGGACTACCTGATATTATATTGTTGATTTATTTGTACTTTATTTCTTTCCTTTATCAAAAATATAAACTCTTATGGTTAGGAGTTTTCTATATCTGGTTCTGTGTTTTTATAGCAGAGTCTATAACAGTGCCTGGTGCATTAGAGGTTTTCAATATGTGCTTATTCGATAAATGAATGAATGAAGCTTCTGGCTTGTAGTCAAGTGAGTACTGGTATTTGGATTTTATTAGTTTTTGAACTAAATTCAAGCATTAAAGAAGAAATTACACAGGATGGTGAAAAACACTGTACACAAAGAGTCCAATATTATTCTAGGACAATGATAGAGGATTAAGTGAGAGCTACAAGTGTGCTTCTAACAAAAGGACAAGATGAAGATCTTTATTATATATGCTTTCATCAAAATCTAGGGTTCATGTGGGTTCAAGGAAAAGAAACTTCCCATCTCTGTTGGTTAAACTAAACTGGTACCTCTGTGGAGGGTGATTTATCGTTACTTCTCAAAAGCCTCAAAATGTTTGCATTCATTTTGATCCAGCAGTTCAACTTCCCATAACTTAGCTTAAGGAAATAACTATGAACCTGAGTAAATATCTAGCTCCAGAGATTTCCCAGACATGGTCATTTACAATATGAAAAATAATCAGAAACAATCAAAATATCCAACAATAGGGCATTGGTTAGATAAGGTATAGTAAAATCAGAAAATTGAATTCTATACATCCATTTAAGATGTATAGTAAAATTCTTAGATAAAGTATAGTAAAATCAGAAAATGGAATTCTATACATTCAGTTAAGATGTGTAGTAAAATTCTAAGTGAAAAAGAAGTTTACAAAACAATATTGTGATGGTTAATTTCATGTGTCAACTTGGGTAGGTTATGGTGTCCAGTTGTCTAGCCAAGCACTGGCCTGTTTGTTACTTATAATAGTTGATTGCGTCTACAATTATCAAAGGAGTTTGCCCTCAGCAATGTGGGTAGTCTCCTCATCAAATCAGTTGGAGGTCTTACCAGCCAAGATTGAGGGGTTCAAGAATTAGAAGAGAATTTCTGCTTCAATTTCAGCATTGGCTCTTGCTGGAATTTCCAGCCTGTCAGCTTCCCCTGGGAAATTCAGACAAAGGACTTCAGCCTCACCTTTATCAGAGTTTACAGCTTGTAGACTGTCCTACAGATTTTGGACTTGCCAGCCCTCGAGGTCACATGAATCAATTCCTTATAATAAATATCTTTATTTAATATTATATGTCCTGTTGGTTCTGTTTCTCTGGAAAACACTAATATGCATCTATTAAAAATAATACATATTTGTAAATATAAGTGTATACAATGATTTATGATTTTGTAGATTTAACCACTTAAATGTTAAAATAGTTATCTCTTGGCATTGGAGTTAATGGAAATTTTAATTTTTTTCTATTTTCTTACCTGTTTTTTTTTTAATGGTTCCACAATGAACATTTATTTTTTTTGTATAGTTGAAAATACACAAAAATAAACCTCACAAAAAGCGAATGATGTGTTAGAATTTCATGTAGATAAGTTCCTATTTCTTGTCTGTGAATATGCTTCCTCCTGATGTGTCCTGCCTTTTTAGGTTGTGTAGCTATTCATCTAACTTGCGTTTTCTGAGCACCTACTATATTTCAAGCTTTGTATGAGGCATCCTTCCACCACGGGGATGCTAACTGAAATGGAAAGTGTCTGTGTTAGCCCAATCCCAAGGCTTTTCAATTTGGACAGTCCCACTCTGCGGAGATGTTTTTTTTGTCCAGGAAAACTGTTCCTTGGTAGCAAAATCAAACCTTTGGCCTATGACTGTTTTTGTCTGAGGTCTTCTCTTCCCTGTGTCCCTGAGCTTTCCATGGCAGGGCTGATGTGCCTACCTTGTTTTCCCACCTTATAGGGCTGACAGAAAGCCGAAATAAAAGGCAGCCTGCTTAATGGCTCCCAGACAGAGCAGTAGCTAAAAACAGGCAGGGACTTGATGCTTTCTGTACCAGGTGTCTTGTTTAATGCGGGATCCCCAGAGTCAAGCCTATTACCTGACACAGAGGAGGCACTCAAAAAATACTTGAGTGAATGATTTACAAGGAGGCCAGATATCAGCTCACTTGTTTCTAATCTCATTGAAAGCATCTGAGAGTAGGCTCCTTTCTTTGGACTTCTCCACATTCCAACCTACGGCAGAGGCATGTGAAAACATAAGGAATTTGGGATGGGTGCTGTGGATGTAATAACCCTGCCAAATGAAAGCATATTATGGCAAAATGACAGAAATGAGGAGGAACATAAATAATCCATGCTGCATTGTAAAGACTGTGAAAGCATGCACGGAGGATTGGCTTCATCTTTGCTTAACATGCAAGCATTTAAATGGAAACCTAAATAATGTATTAAGCGTTCTGTGTTGGCATCACTCTCTGCCATTGTGCTTATCTGTCCCAGAATGAGGTGAATTTCCAGTGGCATGCTCAGATTGCTTTATTCAATACCAGCTAGCAACTGCTGTTAATGGTCTTTACTCTCTAGGGAGAGGCGTTTTTATTCTCAAGGGGGAGGTGTTTGTGATGTTTGAGTCAGAGTTGCCATACCCTGTCCATCTGCATCAAAACCTCTGGGGAGAAAGAGAGCAGTCTCTACTCTCTCCTTTCCCCATTAATGGAAACTTCCAGCCTTAGTGAATAACCAGTCCCCAAATTAGGCAAGCATACTCCTGTGTTTCACTTAGCCCAAGACTTACTTCTTTCTCTATTAACACTGAAGTTATATAGAGAGTGGACAGAGCTGATTTTCTGAGAAAAATCAGACGGGTTTTCCTCTACTCATGGGTGGAGTGAGCCAGTTTAATCTTCTGGAATCTTTCATTCCAGGAAAGTCTTGTTCTCATCAATAAAATATATTAGAAGAAAAACAGGCTACTCTGTTGTGTTTGTGTTATATAACCAATTTTCCAAGCTAGCTAATAAAAAGTGGCTTTATTAACATGAGGACAGGAGATTTTGAAGTTGATGAGAAATGGCAACATTTTTCCCTGTGGTGGCTGTGATGGTAATCATGAGATGATAATGTCAGTGGAAGACAAATGGCCCTTTGCCCTTTAAGACAGTCAATGGGCTTTTACAAGCAGGCTGCCAAAGAGTACACTATACTATCATTTCACTTTTAATTAATACCAAATTACAATTGCATTTTGAGAGCATTCCTCATTAGATCCACATTAGCAGTAAGAGAGTTCACCCCAGTGGATGTTATTGCAAAGAACACCGGGGGAGTGAATAAGAAATCCAGGGCTGCCATCAGGGGAAAGCACAAACAAGAAATGAATCTCAACTAACAGCAAACAGAGCTCTGGAAGCAGAGCGGTACATGTATGGCATCGATAATCAGAGCTTTCTTTGTGAAATGATTTTAAGATTTCATTTTACTTAGAAAAGTTTCAGAGTTGAGGGGCAGTATGGCAGAGTGGAAAAAAGATGGATTTTGGAATTAGACAACTCCAGGTGAAAACTCTTCTTTGGGAGCAGAAGTTATTTGTTGGTACCTCATAAGAGGCCCTGGAATGTTTAATGGACAGAAGGACTAAGAAGAAGAGACGTGGGAGGAGAAGGGGGAAATGGAAGAAAAAGCAGGAGGAAGAAGATGTCATGGTGGTGGTGGCGTTGAGACAACTTAAATCTTATTTTAAACTTAGCTTCTTATTTTAAAAGACTGAAAGGAATTACACTATAATAATCACTGTGATTGTCTTTGAAAGGTGGGAGTATGACAGGGTTTTTTCCTGACCGCTCTTTATTTTCCATATTTTCTCCATTGAGCAGATATATTTTACCTTTATAATTGGGAAAAAATAAAATAAAAGAACCACCTTGTCAATTAATTCAGCGCCACATGTCTGGCTCTGGACCTTTGTTGTAGGAACGTTAGTTAACTGAAGATCAGACGTACATAAATAGGGTGCGGGGCATTTAGAATTTCAAGTTCCAGCCTCAGAAATTACCACAGTCAAAGCAGGGCAGTGCCCTGGAGTCCTGTGGTGTTGACAAAAGGCAAAGGTAGGAGTCTAGTTTAGTAAATATAAATCTAATATTCCTTGAAAAGTGAAGTTGTTTTATGTGAGGACTCTGACTCTTTCCTCCCTGATGTCCCCCTGATTTCTGGAACTTTTATTCTGGTGTGGAAGAAAAAGCCCTTGTGGCTAGCCTCTACACTACACTTTAAGTTCTCGAGGAACCTCAGTAAGCCTGAGTAATTTTCAGGTAACTTTGATAAATTCAGGTTATCACTCTGAGGTTCTGCATTACTGGAAAACCCAAGAAAACAGCTGTGGGGCATCTTGTGTGCACCTTGAACAGTGTTTAATTTAGGCAGTTATCTTCTTCAAACAGATAGGTTGAGACTCTACCTTTCGTTTACCAGGACTCTTCAGGACAAGGAGATGGACTCCGTAAATTCTGTGGTGCTCTAAACAAGAAAATGTTGATTATTATCATTTCCATGCCAAAATGACTATGGGGAACAGTCAACTAGCATGTCACAGGGCTCACATGGGTGAGCCAAACTATATGCTGAAAATGGTACAACTGAACTGGAATTTGAGTAAAAGTTTGAGCATGAGAGGCATCTTTTCCCTTGAAACAGAATCTGTATAATGCTTTCTTTGATAGGTGGGGATAGCCAAGAGGAAACTTGAGAAAGTGTAAAGAGAGGGGTATCAGAGAAGAGATGGATATTCCAGAAAAAGTAAGTTGACTAAGGATGTTGAATAAGAGAGAAAGAAATCTGAGGTAATGATTTATGAGAAATAGTAACATAGCTCTGGGGATGTATTGTAAGAAATAAGAAGACACAGTTTTTTAAGGTCATTAGTGATATAGAATGAAAAGGCATATCTAATTAGGATCAGCGAGGCTAGAGTCTCAAAGTGGCAAGCAATAGTCAGGTAAGTGAAGTAAGGGGAGGAATATTTACTAGTGTTTGATGATCTTTTTCATTCCATTTTTTCTTGTTTACATTGCCTTTCCTAACTTGTTTTCCTAATACATATTGTCTCTAATGCTCATGGTAAATAAAGATGAGGTAGCACCCTGATTAATGTGCAGAAACCAATAACATTTTTTATTTAAGTTTCTTTAAATTTCTATGGCTGAATCTTGGCCCAGAGAACTTTTTTAATCAAGCTCTATTATTTTCATTTAAATTCTTAGTTTCCCGACTGATAGAAATAATATCTCCAGGCCTTTTCCCATCACTTGCAGTGATATTTTCTACTGGAAAAAAAAAAAGTGACATTACCATATGCTTTGGAAAGCCTATTTCTCTATACCCATCTGTCTTGTGTAATTTTGTGGTCAGCCCTGGATAAAGACCCCTCAGAATGGGCTCTTCTTGATTTCTTTCAATGCTTAGTCTTGAATAATTTCTTTTTGTTGTTTCCTAAGTATAAATAATAAAGACCAATGAATGTAGGAAAAGGTTAAGTTTCCATTGTAATGTATGCTTGATAATGCTACACCATTAGTGAAACATAAAAAAGGTGAAGAGAAGAACAAATTAGGTTTTAGAACATTCAAAAAACAAATACAGTTTTTTTAAGAAAGTATTTTATTTTTGTGTGTCAACAGATGAAATTCGTAAGCTTGTTTTCTGATAAGACAATTCAAACATACAAATCAGTTACAACAATGTGCTCATCAGCTCCCCCCTCCCACCCCATATTTTAAAGCAACTGAAAGTTTTGAAGGACACCGAGACAATAGGGCTTAGCTAAACAATATGGCAATTAAAATGGCCCTCTAAGAAAATAATTACAATAGTTATTGAAAAGAATTTGTCCTTTGAGCAAAACAGACTGAATGAAAGAACCATCATGAAATGAGGAGAATTCTAGCTTCCCTTCCAATAAAAGGGAGAAGGGGATGTGTGTTAAAACCATGGTGCAGAAAGCTGGGGAGTCAGACTGAAAACAACAGAAAGCCCTAGGCAATACATTTCTCCAATAAAAGGCATCCCTTTGAAGACATCCATTTAAGCTTTTTTTTTCTCATATTGAAATAACTGTCCCCCCACCCCCAACACCTGAAAGTGAATCAGTTCTATTCTCTTCTGCTAAAATTAATTTCATAAGTTTTCCACAGCCAGCATCTTATCAGAGAGAGGGGGGACTTGTTATAAGTTTTTGTAGCGGCCAGTGTTTTAAGGATGAGCCAAGTCATTTGATGGCCAATGCCATTTTCGATTCCAGCCACAAAGGGAGCAGACACATCTTGATAGACCTGGGGATCCCAGGAGGAGAGGGGCTCATCCTCAATGACTAAATCCTGCCACACCTTTGTAGTAGACCCCCGATTTTATGTCCCATTCCCCCCTCCTTTTCACGGTAAGCCTCACAGCACCCTTGTGAGGTAGGTAGTGTTGTGGTCATTTTGAGAGATGGGGATGCAGAGATGTTAAGTAGCTTGCCCATAAAGAAACATGAATCTGGTGACAGAGCCCAGGGGACTCTTAACTCCAGATCATTGTCCTTTTAATACTTAACTATTCTGACTCCCTGAGCATGGATCTTTAAAGCAGGTAGGTCCTTCAAGCCAGATTCGTGTCTGGCCAGTCGGGACACTAAGGCCCGTCTCTAAACCACAAGATTTGGATGATAGAAATGAAAATCAGTTTGTGATCAATATGGCTGTCGAAGGAGTTAATGTGAAGAAACACAGCATTAAAATTTGGACCACAATTTTTTAACTACTTTATTTATTGATGAACTGTTAAGTTACTATGATAATGAATACTCACGTTGCATGACTGAATGAATGAGTGAATAAATGAAAGGAGATTGTGCCTTGATAGGGGAAAATTAAATTTTCTACATCTTTTAAGATAAAAGCTTGAAAAATCTGATTTCCAATCTCTAATTAAGGATGAGAAGTAGATTCCTGAATTTTCTGTGGGTAGCTATTTGGACTAACATTGGCAGCATTTAAAAGGCTATAAACACACAGACATTTAAAATATTTTTAAATATAGAATTTGTTTACCTATTGGTTTGGAACCTAGACCATGAAGATCAATATTAGAGGCAGTGCCACATACCTAAACACCATCCATTTTCCTCTAAAATGAAATTCTCCCATATATACCTATTCACTTGTTGTCATTAATTTGAAAAACTTGTGCTCTCCAGTTCTTATCAAATGCTATTTTGAAAATACATTGAACTACCTAAACAATGAACTACACTTCTCTGGATTCATCAGCCAGGCTACATTTTTCAATTATTTTCCATTTCTGTGAACCTATTTTTCACTCCCAGTGACTTAGAGCAGAAAACAGCTGCCCTGTATTGAAACCAGTCATGCCTTCATACTTGCAAGTTTCTTAGATGGCAGTGCTTTGGGAGGCTCTTGATACCACTGAAGTAAACAACTAGATTCTCCAGGTGTTGTTAAAACAGAGGAGCTTATCTAAATCAAGGTGGTAGAGCTAACTTGATAATCTCTTTGCATTACACATTTGTTCTTTGCTCAGCGAATTAATTCCCAGTAGGATATTTGAACTGATAAAACTGTGAGGATTAAAGAAATTCATGCCATTATGGCATGGATTTGTGCCTGTGCTTAAAGGAGTGTTGATTTAGTGTTTATGAAAGATCTGAATGTTTATAATGGACGTATCATATTAGTATTTGTTTATCCAGTTAATAGCCCAGGGCTAAAGAAATCAATTAAATGTAATGGAATTGCATCTGTGCTAGGGTACTAGCATGCTTGATTACTTATGCTTAGAAATAATGTGACTAGTGAGTCTGTGGTTAGAAAATGTTCACATAAATATTACCTCTGTTTTAGATGGGGATCTGGTAAATAGATTTATCTCCCAATGTGACACTAAAACTTCTAAAATTGCTCATTAAAGATCTAATTTTTGCAATCATATACAAGATGTAAGTTGGTCAAGCAAGGAGATAACCTATCTAGTAGTAGGTTTTTTGTTTGTTTGTTTGTTTTGTTTTTGGAGACTCTCCTTGGGTTTTCAGCTCTCAGACACTGAATCCTCAGTGGTTGAGTTGTGTTCCTAGATTTCTTTATTAGAAGCCAATCCTCTGATAAACCACACACTTGCCATGTGTCTTTTCTGTTTCCTTGCCTTTTCTCCAGACAGTTCTTAGTATCTCATATATATCGATCTGCAATTAAATATTTAGAGATTTATTGGCAGGTTCCAACATGTTGATATACTGAGTTCCGAGTATTTTGGAGAGAAACAAGGCCTGCATAACTATAATGTGGGATTTCCTTACCAATCTAAATTCTTTAATGGAAGGGAAAATATTTGCATTTAGTTGTTTATAAGAGTTGATGAAAGGCACCCAAGTGACAAGCCCTAGAAGCTAGTGGCAATTAGTGGCAGAAATACTAGGTGAATTTCCCTTCAAGAACCCCTCTAAAGTTTCTCAATTTTTTCCCTTAACTTGGCTTTATTTCACATTTAATCTTCATGGCCCATATTTGGGGTCTGGCATTGAGGTAATTAGGAAAAGAACATGGGGTTCTACAATAAGCTGATCTGTCTTAAAGGGGCCAGGTAGGAAATCATCACTTTTATTTCAACTATATCAAATGACACAGAAACATTAGCTAGCCAGTCAGCTGAATAGTATGCTCATGACTGAGAAAATGAGAGAAAGAAAAGAAACAAAACCAAAAGGGATACACAAAACTGTGATGGGCTTCTAAATTTATGAAGTAGCACATGATCAGAATGTCATCATAAGTGTAGAGCCAGAAGCCAGTCCACTGAATTAAAAGTGCATTCAGCTTTCATTTAAAGATTTGACTCCATTATATTATGTTCTTCCTCTTGATGAAGAACAAGGTCTGAAGTGTTGGTTCCATCTTCCCCCAGATCAGTGAGTTTACTGGGCAACCTAACTTGTGACATTAGT
Organism: Cabassous unicinctus; assembly: GCA_029593785.1. NCBI lineage: Eukaryota > Metazoa > Chordata > Mammalia > Cingulata > Chlamyphoridae > Cabassous > Cabassous unicinctus. Next base: position 22,350 of record JAQZBX010001199.1, on the reverse strand, counting down.
TGGCAGTGATATATACCCAACACATTCAAAATTGTATCTATGGAACCACCTCTCTTTGTTTTAGATGCACTAGTTTTGTGGTATAAAATGAATGTCCACTATCCGCGATGTGACTTTGACTCAAGCCGTTCTGGCACTACCAGAAAATCTTTAAGGGGAAGGAAATCCCTCTCTGGAGACAAGCGTTGCAATTGAAGATTTGCAAAGGGGCCGGCCTTTTCAGAATTTCTTACTAGCAGCCCCAGAATTTGCATTTTTGCTGCTGCTTGGAAGTGAATGCTGAGCTTCCTTGCCGTTTAGCAATATCGCTTCCAGGAACCATTAGAGTCGGCTTTCTGTTTTCTTCTTTACCAACTCCCTCATCACTGGCAGGCATCAAATGAGCTACTGGGGCTGAAGATCATACCAAGGATGATGGGAGATACAGCAACACATCTCCTTAAAGCCCATTCCCTTAACTGACAAAGGTAAGGGTAGAATGCCTTCAGGCTCAGCAGAAAGGTTGCCCATGGACAGTTTTTTCATTTTCGATTCTTTCCCTTTTTAACATGAGACAAACTTCTCTTTCCCTTCTTATCAGTTTGCCTGAAAATAAAATATTTTTCTCACTTTAATTTTTGTGCCTTTCTATTTTATATGGTGTCCATAATCATTAAAAATTGGCCAAGTGAAAGATAACCCAAGAGAAAAAAAGCTAGAAGATATCGTATGCAGGGCTCGCTGAACCCTCCGTTTCTTGCTCAAATATACTTCATGTCTACGGTCGTGCCTCTTACTTGCTTATGTAACCAAATCAAATGAATTTGAGAGAATTTTGCAAGAAATAGATGATTTAACTTCACTAACAATATCTTTATGGTCTGGTTCATAATACATAGGTTTGGATAATCAGGAAGAAAACCTTGGCCCCTGCATAATTTTATGTATGAAGAACCTGATAGCCTGGCTTCTCACTTCTGAGTGGTTTCCACTTATCCCAGCTTCAGAATCAGATTCCAGTGGAACTGCTTCCTCTCTAACAGTAAACAGTTTTATAGATTACTTGATTTAATACAGTGCAATGATTTAGAGGTAGGCTCATATAACCTACCTCTCAATGTGGAAATATTTTCTATGTGACCCTAATTTCCTTTATTACAGTTTGTTTCTTAATAATAAATACCCCAGTGAAATGAACTGAGATGTCAGACGCTTAAGCCCTTTTTTTTATCAGTAAAAACAAAACAAAAGAATTGTTTTTTAAACTTATTTTACATATTAATAAAATAAGGTAACCTGTTTTTATGTGTTATATAAAACCAACATGCCCACAACAATAAATCAATAGTAACAGTCAATGAGATACAAACCAAAATCAAGACACTTTTGTCATTAACACTAATTTTTTGAAAACAAAAAACAAGCTATCAGGCATTAAAAAATAAAAATGTTTTTTAGGTTGTTGGTTAACTTTCAGTCATGGAATATTCCCAGAATACGATTGTGATAAAACAAAGGAAAACACAGACACACACATTCTGTTTCTTTTTTTGCCCCACTCCTGCTCAAGTTTATCAACTTTTAAAACAGTTACATTTTAAACACTTAAAAAAATCAAATCACCCTCCCCCACATATTTATATATGTATATATAAACAATAGTTTTTTAAAAATTAATTACGATTTAGGGCATTCCATACGATATGGAAAAAAAAACTTGAGAAGACAACTGACTTGTGAATTAAGCAATCCTTGTATGTGTGGTACACCTGATTCTGTAACTGGGGAGGAAAAGAACATGTTTTTCTACCAAATAGCCTCCATATGAAGTTTGTTCATGACTCACTTCTAATCTTTTGCTTTCACACACATAATATGTATATGAGTCCGTGTGATGTTGGACATACGTTGTAAAGATCAGGAGAATTTTTTTGCAAGTCTGAATTCATCCTCCACTTAATCATTAAGTGATGATTATATTGTAGTGTACTTAAGATAGTAAAGCAATTTAGAATAGGAGGTGTGCAACAAAATAAGAAAGTAATCATGGCAAACAAATTTCTGCATTATTTGGCCCTTTTAGAATAGAAACAAAATCTTTGACCCATTTCAGTATGGACAGTTATTTTTGATCTTTATTCGAATTAATACAGTTAACCAATTCAGTAGAACATAAATTTGCATTTTTGTTGTCTTCTAATGGCTATTTTGCATATTAAAAGTAAAGCCTTCCTTAAAATGTGAAGCACTTTCTTGATTATGCCAGCTCTTTTCTCATTCTGCTAAGGCTATAAATAAAGCTTTCTATTTAAAGCTGGCATTATATCAACCCACCTGCTCATAGAAGAGAGAAAAAAATTCAGAATCACTCAACCTGCAGATTGCTGTCAGTTTGTGATTATGTGAGTGGTAAGTCTTAACTTTTAAAGCGTTATGTGAAGTTGTTTTTTTTTTAAAGCGATTTCCAGTTTAACAATTACCAAGAATTTCTGAGTACCAATGAAGGAAGACTTGTCCCTGAAGAGAGCATTCATTGATGAGGCTTGACAGCAGCTCCGAGGTGACATTGTTGAGAAAGGCAGAACAAGTTCATTTCAATTGTGGCATCAGGAAAGGAGACAGGAATGGGGGTGGGGGTGGGGGAATACCAAAGCTTTCCTCTCTGTGGGCTGTTCCAGGGCAGATATTAGTCCCTGCTCTCTTCCTCCTTCTTGTTCAGGGAAATGGGGAATGACAGGAGGGGTAGGTATTAAAGACCTTGGCAAACTGGAGAAGGGAGGTCTGGGGAACAGACAAGTTTGTCCTGATCAGTTTCCCATATTTTGAAAGTGGAACACCAGCTTCAGGCCTGTTTCCGAAAAACAAGCTTTCGACAAAATTCTTAATCACATCTCTCTCTCTCCTTTTTTTTTTTTTTTTGGCAAACATTTTGTCATAGGCAATCTGTTGGAAAAAAGCTAACACAAGATAAGGAGCTCCCAGTTCCCAACATTTTTTGAGAAAATATGTAACTACAATTACTGACCCTTAAATAGACAAACCAACCTCATATTTGAAAACCTATCATTAGCTATTGATTTAAAACATAACAATTTATGTAAGCATAGACTTCTGGTCCTTGGACCAGTTTTTATTAGGCAAACTTTGCTAAATATCATGGCAAATCAGCTATTATTTTGACCTTGTAAATTGATATCATGAAGCTGTCCTTTTCCCGTAATCATACTTTTGCTGGAGTGAGAATGTGAAGGTTTTCTTGTGAATAGCTTTTGAAGTGATAAAGGGGAGAGTTACTGAGTGATTCATGTCAAGTGCTTGCCAAAGTACCAGGAAGCAACTTGACCAAAATATGCTACTCTAAAATTAAGAACTCATATAACACTTCATTCTTTAAGGATTTCCACACAAGGGCAGAATAGCTCCGAAACTCTCAATCAGAAAATATCAGGGGGGTTAGCAGAAATAAGGAATTGGGATGGAGCTTACAATGTCAATGGAAATAACCAGGCACATATGTATTAGCTTAACTGGGAATATTTCTAAGACCTTAATCCCAGAAATAAAGGTAATAAATATTTACCTAAGTACTGAGTAGAATGAATGTCATTGCCTATGCGTTACCTCCATGCCAAAAAATTCGTTTGGAATAACTCATGTGAGCTTTGTAAACATGTCTAGGACATAGAAGAGAGGGATAAAAAAGACACTGATGAGCGTTAGAGTATAATCTCTGATTTTTCTTCAATTGGAAGATAATAACTATAAAAATAGCAATAAAATAAATAGGTTTAAAATGGATGCAATTTTCTACATCTCCCCACCCCCTGCCCCACCATTTTTAAACTCTTAGTATGTCTTTTTGTCAGGTGTTAACTTCTAAGCTAAAAATGATCTATCTTTTTTTTAATCTTTCCTAGAAAGCTTTAAGACACATTCTGTGGTTTGAACAGCTTCTGAGCACAGTCACTGACATTAAAAATGTCTTTACACAGAGACAAGTGAGACCATGGAAGGGTAAGTTAATTTACATGTGCTCTACTCAATTTTCCCTTCTCCAAGATCACCCCCTTTCTTTTGTACTTTCTATTAAAAAATATATTTAAGTAATGGAAAATGACAGAAGTCAGTCTTCAATAAAAGTGAGAATTAAACAATCTTCTTTACAGAATCATAGCAGTTTGTAATTTCTGGGCTCCTCTGAAAACTGAGGAGAACAGAATATTTGACAGGCAATTAAAAAATAATCCACCCTAAGCACTGTAGTGTAAATCCTGAATATCTTTATGCTACTAAGGAGGTGATGAGCAAAAATTCTGAGAAACTTGAGAGCAAAATCAGTGCCCTTACAAATATCCTCAAGAACTTGAAAGTATGAGTCTTAGTTATTCTTGGTTTACATTTTCAAACTTTGAGAATATTTGAAAAGCTGGTCTTTATAAATGCAATGAAAGCACAAAGAGGTTTAAAAAGTGAGTAACATGAGAATTTGGAGAAATAGAAATGCTTTGCCAGGAATACATTAGAAGAACATTAGGCCAAATCATTTGAGTGAGTTATCAGTCTCTAAGAACAGGTATTGCAGACATTTGGGGACGTGTAATTTCTCTCAGACCATAAGGGTTCTAGTCAGGGAATTATTCCTTCTAGAGGTTTATTGACTCAGCCATGATTACTAAAGGAAAAGTTAGTCCATGTGCTGGTCTAATTGTTATTTTCTACCACGATCTAGTTTGAGGTAAAGAGAGGAATTTGAAGCCATACGGAAAACTTCATGCCGGTGAATTCTTTACTAGACCCTGGAGCTACAGTCAGTGGAATGCCAGAGTTTTGCAGATATAAAAAGGAACCCAAGATCTGCACCAATAGTGAGAATGTAGAAAATTAAGTGGCCATTTAATTACTTATAAATCCATTACTATGATGCTTCAGGCAGGAAGCAGTTGATTTGCCTAGAGTTATCTGGCCAAAACACTTTTATGATCTGAACATTTATGCAGGTGGTATATTTTTTATAACCTATTGGAGCCCAAGGTTTAGAAATACTTCAGAAGTATCCTCTAGTCCAATGTTGCCTGAACTAAGTTATATGAAACTCTAGTTTTTCAAGATGTTAACTACATCATGAAAAGAAGTGCTTCATGTGCAAATAAGTTAGAGAAACCCCAAAGTAAGCAATGTTAAACAGGATTCTTTTTTCCAGGACTTTTCAAAAGATAAGTCTCATATGCACTTTGAACTGCTAAGAGATGGTTATAGAATGCAGTATTTTCCCAACTTATTAGTCTATGAAACTCTGCTTTGGATCTTTTAGAATTGGTGTTCTATGCATCAGAGTATGGAAACCACTGAAAGAGTCCATTCTTTTTTCTTCCAGATGGAATAATAACTAAATCTTTTAACTAAATCTTTTCATAGATGGTTTAACTTCAATCCCATTGCATTACACTCATCTATGGTCAACTTCTATTTTGGAAGAAAATAGCAGTTAGAATCACAGAGCCCTTCTATTAATTGCTCCGTGTTTCTCTTATCATATATTTTTTACAATTAGTTAAATACTTGCTCCATAATATACTGCAAAATTAAGATGAACTATTTTCTATTAACTTTCGGAAGACTATCTCTCCACTTTAACTTTATCCTTTTTAAAAATTGAAAGACCCCATTCCATTTGCATGCAAGCTGGAATTGTGATAAAATTTATAACAGAGCTTGATTTGTATTGTTAGATATAAATTAGATAATTGCTGCAAGTAGGAAATGAATTTCTAAAAGATCTATGATAACAATCAGGAAAGTCAAATGAAAATGACTGAACAGGCAATTCTTCAATCTTTTTCATCTCATTTTCCAGGCTTTATTAAGGAAGGAAAGGGTTTAACTGTGCTGCTATCCAATTGGCAAAGACTATTTCTGGGCCTGTCACTTTTTTTATCGGGGTCAATTTAATTTTATTAAAGCTTCTCAAAGTTTCAAATGCTAAAAAATGCCAAGCTTTTTGAAAGTCAAACCTCCAATCTGATATGTGAAATAGCAAACCCAGGGACTTTCTATTCCAGTTTGTATGTTATCCAAAAGGGAACTTATTTTTAGACCCCTCTCAAAATGTGAGACATATAGAAATTTCTTATTTGTTCTATGCTGATTATATTTATACCATTTCATGAATATACTCCAAATTCAAGGCTTTCTCAAATCATACGAATATCTGTTTTGAAAGTCATTAACTAATATTTAACTAAATGAAATAATCCATCATTAGAACCAGATCACTGGTGGTAATGCCACGATGCCATTTTTTAAAAAAAATATGGAATGATTTAACTTTGAGTAATAATCATTGATACAAATTGAGTTGGGCAAATATCCTTGGATCACAGGGCTAAAAGAATCAGCATAATTTAACATTTTAGGGCTATAGCTTTTCCTCAGTGGAGGAAAAGAAAATCTGTAAGTGCTTTTTAATTGACCTTGTTTCTTCTAACCTCTTTAGAAAACAAGACAGTTTCCTCTTGTCTACACAGGATAATTTTCAAAATAAAAACCAACAACCAATATCTACTTGTTAAGGAGCAGGGAGAAACCCTAAAGCAGCCCATTCCAGGTAATACTGTGTGTACAGTCACTGAACAGACAGCACCACAGAGTGGCAGTAGCTGGATGTTCCCTTTGACTGGCAGTGGTCTAGCCTTCAGGCAGCCATCATCTTTTAAATAGATCCTAAGTTGCATTAATGTCTTGCTATGTATGGATCACCCTGGTTAGTGTTGGCATCTGAGAAGAACTCCTTCTTGTCCAGAGAGATTTTGACATCTGAAATCTTGATCTTAGCTATAAGCTAACTATAACTCAATGATTATCTATAACCATCACCTCTTCTTCCATTTTCTATTAACATGTTAGCCGGGGCTGATGAAAGCAAAACGAAGTTTTGCTAAATGGATTGTTTTCTGTATTAACACCTGCCTTGCATTTTACAGGTCAACTATATCTCTTGGCATACCACCTTCTGGAGAAACCAAGGGCTTTTGTTACAGTAAACTGGTCCAGTGTGATATCACAAGTATAAAAAATATTCCATTCTGTATCAAAACTAGGCACATGCCTTTATTTATAGTATAGTAAGAAGTTGACAGAGTTGAGCAGTTTTGCCTTGGGTCCTGTTTCTTGGCATCCTACATCAGACAGACACATCTCTCAACATATCTCCGCCCACAACTCCAGGGATCTAGTCTCAGAGTTATTTGTATGCAAAGAAAGATGAAATCACACTTGGATCTATAGTGGTGAGTAACTAAAAGCACAACCTCTCATTCATATTGCTTTAAAACATATACAGCATATATGTTTCAAAAAAAAGTAAAGAATATATCGATTTCTTTGTGGTGCTGAACCAACAATATGGTATGATGCAAGGCTTTAACAAATGATAATCATAAGTACAAATTTTTTTGTATAGCATGTTTTAGACAAATGCCTCTTTTTAATATGTAAATCCTACACTGTAGGTTGTTCTTTTTTTATTTTTCTTTTCTTTTTTTTTTTGCAGTGGTAGAAAATGCTGAGTATCTGTCCTTGAGAGTGAGCCAACGGTTCAGGTTCATTACTGAGATCCCCAGAATGCCAATATTTGCAATGCAAACAATTAGTTTCCCACCGTGTGAAGGGCTCTGACACAGGCCTGCCTGCCTGCCTGCCTCTAGGTGGAGAGTCTCCATAAGAAGTCCTCTGGATTCCACGGACCCTGCTTTGAAACAGGGGCAGCTGCACAAAGCTGCCTGTTGACCTAGTCATTTGCTGTGCCAGACTGTCTTACTGGGTACCAGCAATGACACAGAAGCAATAGTGTGAGTGGTGGACCCTCAGATCATTTTCATGTTGAACCTCCTGGGTCCGGCCACTTCCCCTTCCACAACAGCACCATTGTTTTTTCGGGGCACATACTCAAGGTCAATGCTGTTTTTGTGCTTGCCTTTCCCTCGGCTCCACACAAAAAGAAGGAGGAAACAAAATAAAACCACTCCCAGGAATGTGAAACAGCCCATGGCTGTAGACACCAGTATTGTTTTAAGGTCCAGGGAAAAACTGTTGGCATTGGTGCCATTGGAAATGGTGTCATTGGAGTCAGTCATGTACATAGGAGTCCTGTTCGCGTAAAGGAAGCGGTCAGAAGCAAAACCCTTCACAGTCAAGGAAGCTGTGAAGGTGTCATTCCCGGCAGCATTGCTAGCAATGCAAACATACATCCCACTGTCTTGATCCTGGGCAAAGCGGATTTCCAAGGTACCATCACCTAACACCGTGGCTCTCCCATTGGATTTGGTGGTGATAAAACGCCTCCGGGGTGTCACCCAGGAAATCACAGGCTGTGGGTCCCCGTCGGCATTGCATTCCAGCTGGACGGTCTGCCCTTCATCCACTAGCAGGTGCTGCAACTTCTTTTCACGGATTTTGGGTTTTTTGCAGGTAAAGTAAAAAGAAAGGGCAGTGCTGTGGAAATCCTTGAATGACCTCTCACGGATGGTGTCCGGGCCTGCACACATGGGTTGATGGCCACCAAACTGCAGGGTGGGTTGCCGCTGCAGGATCCAGAGGAGGCGGCAGTCACAGGCTAGTGGGTTGTTATTAATGCTCAGGACCTCCAGAGCCCTAGGAGAGGAGAAGACATTCTCTTCCAAAGTTTCCAGCAGGTTCTGAGATACGTTGAGCACACGAAGGAAGCGGAGCCCTTGGAAGGAGTGAGGCTCAATGGTGCGGAGCTGGGCCCCCACTATGTGGAGCTCCTGAAGGCGGATCAGGTCAGAAAACATGCCTGCTTCAATGGTGCTGATGGGATTGTAGGAGAGGTTAAGGTGGGTCAGGTATACCAGGTGTTTAAAGGCAAGGAAGGGGACAGTGGACAGGTTGGTGTTTGTGATGGAGAGGGATGTAAGATTGAGACCATAGAGGCTATTGGCAGGCATCATATCCAGTAAAGGCCAATAGTCAATCTCTAGGTGTTTCAGGTGGAACAGTCTTTTAAAGGCATACACGGGCATATTGTTGATGTTGAGATGCTTCAGGTGCAGGCTGATGAGACTGCGGAGGTGGGAGAGGGCTTCTGTTGGTACTGCTGTGAGGTTGCATTTCTCCAGGGTGAGCTGCTCCAAGCTAAGCAGCCCACTGAAGGCCCTGTGTGATATATAAACCAAATCATTGTCCCCCACTTCTAGAGACCTCAGGTTATGCAAATCCTGGAACATGTAGTCTAGTAAAATGACAATCTTATTCTCACTAATGTCAAGCTTGGTGAGGTTGGACAGCCCCGTGAATACTCCCAAAGGGACCAACTTCAGGCGATTGCCTTTCAGGCGGAGGGAACGCAGGTTAAAGAGATTGTTAAATGCTCCTGGCTCCACATTGGCGATGATGTTGTCACTTAAGTCTATCTCTTCCAGCAGAGGATATGATATAAATTCTTCAGGGTTGACACTTTTCAGCCTGTTCTTGCTGAGGTCCAAGATTTTGGTCTCGATTGGGATGCCCTCTGGGATGGCAATCAACCGCCTTCTGTGGCAGCTAACAGATTTGTTCTGGGCAGAGCACTCGCAGCGAGCAGGACAGCCAATGGTGGATCCCATGAAGAGTGACACCACAGCCAGACCCAGGAATGGCTGCCAGCATGATATGGCCGTGTGAAGCATGACTCCACCTCTTAGTCTACACCTTGGTCACGGGCCTGGAGAGAAAGGGCAAAAGAAGGGAGGGAGAGAAGTTGAGTTGGGACACAGATGGGTGATGGGACATAAGGCAGCAAGTATTATGGAAAAGACACTGGATTTAGAATCAGATAGATCTGGCCTAAACCCAAGGGCTACCATTATTAGCTGCATGATCTTGGACAAGCTATGTCACTCTCTGCACTTCAGTATTCTTGGCTGAAAAATGGGGGAAATGGGGATAGTAGTAATAACTTCCTAGAGTTGTCATGACAATTTCAATAAGCAGCAACTCTAGAGAGTCTGATACAGTGTCTGGCACAGATTGAGGCAAAACAGCACACATTTCACAAAAGCCTCTATTTTGGATTCAAATGAGAGAAACCGAGGTCAATGTCTAAGAGAAAATCTGTCACTTTGAATCAGTGTCTCCTCTCTAATGTCTGGGATATCATCCTCTGTTCAAAATGAAGCTAACAGAAGCTTCATCCAACATCAGGCCCTTAGCTTCCAAGTACAAAAGAAAGTTACCTTCAATGAGAAGTGTTAGGATATTTTTTTCCTTTGCATATGAATTTCCTGTTAAAAAAGTACAACCTTACATTTTAAGGTTCTTTTTCAGAATTCAGTGAAGTTATTTGAGGCAAACCAACCAACAAAAATCCTCAAAATCCTCAAAATTTGTGTTTGTGGTTTTTTCGATGAGGCACTCAAGGTACCATGATGACTATGATGAAAATGATTTCTTTAAGATTTTGGGTTAAATACTGAGGAGTTGAAGAGCTGGATTTTAAGAAAAAAATTTTTGTGAAACAGGCAACAAGTGAGACTGAAAATGAGTGAGTTCTAAATGCTGAGAGAAAAGTAGACACTGAACTCACTGCTCAACTGAATAACAAGAGGTTTGTGGTTGAGCTGCGATTCTAAACCTGAAGTTCCAAGGGGACACCCTATTTTACTCAAGAGTAAGTAGTTTAAAACAATATATGGGCATCACCATCCCCAAATCCCCCAATCCCCCAATTTCCCAATCCTCTAGATTAAGGAATGAACAAACATAAGGGGGGAATGCAACCATGGACCAAAGTAGACTTATTATTATTGTAGTAACGGAAGGACTTGTAACATTGATATAAAGATAGTGGTTACCAGAACTTCTGTGGGGAGAGAGAGGGAAGAATAGGTGGAACAGGGGCATTTTTAGGGCATTGGAATTGTTCTACATAATATTGCAATAACAGATACAGGTAATTATACATTTTGTCAAAACCTATAAAACTGTGTGGTGCAAAGTGTAAACCATAAAGTAAACTATAGACATTGGTTAGTAGCAATGCTTCAATATTTGTGCATCAATTGTAACAAATATACCACACTAATGTAAGATGTTATTAATAGGGGAAAATGTGAGAGGGGGAGGAGTGGGGTATATGGGAATCCCCTATACTTTCAATGTAACTTTTCTGTAATCTAAAACTTCTTTTAAAAAATAAAGTTTATTATAAGAAAAAAACAAAAATAAAAATAATATTTTTAGATAAAAGGTATTTGGTAAACTTCAACATTTACTCCTGATAAAATGACTAGCAAAAAAAGAGAACATTTCTCAGTCACAGTGTTTACAGATATGTTTGTCTATATCTATAGCTATGTTTATTTCTAAACAAATCTATGCATAAAAATTAACAATTAGGGTCAAACTTAATGTTGAATCACTAGAAAAATTCCCCCAGACTGTAGAAACAAGGCAAAGATCCAGAAAGTGCTAGTCAAATTAATTAGATAGGAACATTAAAATAGGAGTTATAATTATTGGAAATGATGAGGTAAAACTATCATTATTTGCAGAACAAATTGGGGTCTGCCATGAAAACCAAAGGAAATTGATGGAAAAACTCTTAGGATAAATAGGAGAATAAGTGAATTACTATGTTAAGAAACTAAAATAATAATTTTCTTATATACCCAAAATAAGCCATTTAGAAAATGCTATTGTAAAAAATATTTCCAGTCACATCACCAAAAAATATCAAATGCCTTAGAATAAACTTAACAACAAATGTGCAAAATTACTATCACAATTATTAAACTCTACTGAGGAGACAAAATAAAACTTACTAAAATGAGAGAAATATTATGCACTTAGATGTAAAGATGCATTATTATAAAAATATTAATTATTTCTTGGTACAGCTAGAAATAATCATATTTTTTAACTTCAGAAGACAATGCTAAAGTTCGTTTGGAAAGATATGCATGAGAATAGTCAGAAACATTAAAAATAATAGTAATGAGAACAGACCCTACAATCTATTTAAACATAAGATGCAAAACTATAATAATAAAACAGCATGATACTGATACAAAAATACAGACAATGAAACAGAATGACTAAACAATTATGTCTAAATATATTTAAAAAGTGAGTATTATGATAGGTGGCATTTGAACACAGTGAAAAAAGTATAAATGATTGGCTGGATATTTAGGGAGAAAAGTAACATATCAATTTCACTCCTTCCAATAAAATAAAATCCAGGTGAATTGAAGATTAAAATGCAAAAAGAAAAATCACATTTGAATAAAACACAAGAAAATGATTTTATAATATTGGGGTTGAGAAGCCTTTCTATGAATAAAGCTCAAAACCATGAAGGAAAAGAATGACCAATTTGACTGTATGAATTTCTAAAATATTGGTATAAAAAACAACATACACACATAAAGGCAATTGCTAAACTGAAGAATATTTTTTAAACTCATATAATAGAAAAGGGATTGAAGATATTACTAAATAAACAGCTCTTATTAATCAATAAGGAAAATAGGCACATGCCAATAGAAAACTAAGCAATGGATATAATAAAAATTAAAAATAGCCAATAAATATATGAAAAGATGATCAATTTCATTGGTACTCAGAGAAATGCCAATTAAACATTAGTGGTATATCAGTTTTTCATGCCAGATTGACAAAGTTCAATACTTATTTTTACCCAAAGTTAAAAAGGATAGAAGGATATGAACATCTGTATACTGACATAAAGAATATAAACTGACACATCATTTCAGGAGGTTAATTGGTATAAAAATTTAAAAATATTTAAGTTCAATATGTTTATCCCTTTCTAGAAATTTATCATAATGAAATAATTAAAATAATATACACAAATGTTCATAAATGTTATATTTTTATAATAGGAGCTAGGTTACATAAATTATGAAATAGCCATACAATAAAAGTATAGATCTAAAACTTAGATCTGTACTTAAATTATAAACATGGAAAGACAAAATCATTATATATACTTCCATTTGTGTGTGTACTAATATGTATGAATATATACACCTATCTATTTTATATATATACACACACACACACATATGCAAGGATAAAACTGGAAGGGTACACATGAAAGTGTTGATAGTAGTAATTATTTTGTGATTGTGGATTTAAGGTGATTTTTATTTCCCACTTACAAATGTGTATGTGATCTGAATTTTTTCCTACAGTATGCCTGTATTACTTTTGCATAAAAATAAAGCTATTTTATTTTGAAAGTATTTTGACACTTAGAAGTCATGGACATATTTTACAATAAAATAATAGATATTGCATGACTTTTAATTTATTTTCGAGTATTGCATTTTAATTTCTCTATTGACTTCCTGTCTTTACATTATTTTCATTTGTTGCTCTAGGGATTGCCTTATGCATCTTTAACTTGTCATTATTTAATTAGAGTTAATATTGAATTACATCAGACAAAATACAGGAGCCTTGAAACAGTATATTTCCTCTTGCATCCTTGGTCGGGGGAGGTGTAGCATAGTCCCATGCAGAAGGAATAGTGTGTGTGTGTGAAGGCATGGAAACAATGGAGAACACTCTTTAGGGTACTTAAAGTAATTCAGCATGGTTGCTGCAAAAACTGAGGAGAAAACTAGAGAAAAGAGGCAGAAGAGACAATTAGGGGAATGATTTATGAGGAGCTTGTAAACTCAGGATAAAACTGCACTTTATCCTGAGGGCAATGGTAAACCATTAAAGGGTTTTATGTAAAAGAATGATATGATCAGATTTACATTTTAGAAAGATTAATCTGACTGCAGCAGGAACAACAGACATGCAGGGGCAAAGACTTGAAGCTGGAAATTCAGTTTTATAAGCCAGTGTGTTGATTCAAACCAGTGTAACGGTGCCCTGGATTAGGGTAGATGCAGTAGGCTTGGATAAATGGACAGACTCAAGAGGAATTCTGAGGCAGAATAGAAATGCATTAGTTATAGATTCACTGTGGGGAATGCAGGGGTGGAAAAGTTTTTGGGAACTGGGTGGGACGTGTTCTCATTCACTGAGATGGTGAGTTTAAGAGAAGTTAACAGGTAAGGAATTCCTGATTCCTTCAAATGTGTCCAGTGCTAGACCAAGAGGTTTGATTCCATGGGCACATTAATAACGTGTCACTCCTTGAAAATAATATTTTTCAGAATTTATACAGTAAAGCAGGGAAAATATATTTTCTATTTCGATTATATAGCTCTTTATGTTCAAGATAAAAGTTTTATCTCTCTCATGCTCTAAATGTTTTAGCTTATTTGGTAGCTTATTTTGAATTAATGGGAAGGAGTGGGTTTTTGTGTTTTTTTTTTAATTCCACTGGGGAGTCCTGTCTTCTTTGACAGAGTTCACCCAATTTATATCTCACCAGTTCGATAAGAAGATAATGTCATCCTATTTCTGATTTATTTCAGTAATGATATAGGGAAGGGTCCTTTATTGTTTGACTCCCTTAATCTGGCTGTGTGTGTCAACCATGGAAATGACAGTATCCTATTCAATCCTGGGTACAACTAAACCAGAAAGGAGCTCCATTATGGTGGATAGTATCTAATTTTGTTTGTTTTTCTTTAAAAGCTGGTTATTTTGGCTCCAGACAAAGTGAAAGGCTGTTGAAAGGAGGGTGGACACCTCCTCAGCAAGCAGGCTGCAGGCATACCCCTGCAGATCTGGAACGCCTCTCCTATTCTACTGCTGTCCTTCAGGTTTTAATTTGGGGCCATATCTCATCATAGTTCTCTGAGGTAGCCGGGAAACTGTGGAGGAAGGTTGTGCTTTATTATTCTCATCACAAATATTTCTCAGTTTTAGTCCAGAAGGGCAAACTGCTGGCTCCATTTAGCTTTCACAGTCAGCAGAAGTCTTACAATCAAAGCTTGCCTGTAACGTCTGACTGTGACCAAGGTTTGACAAGATGAACTTCTTTTCATTAAGGATAAAGCCTGAAACTAAAATCTATAGGAAGCTGACATGGGCCTTTCCATTAATTCTGATCAAAAGGACTCTCAGGCATCAAGATTAGTACCTTTTTAAACCTAGTGTGTGAAGTTGGATATTTTAATACTTATATTTTGTGTGCTGGGTATTTATTCCCCAGTTATAATCGTAAGAAACACAAACAAAAACAACAGGGAGTAGACTTTTAAGCAATATGGAAGAAAAGAAATAGCAAACATTTGGACTCAGTCATACCTGGCTCAAATTCTGAATTTGACACTTGTTGGCTGAGGGACATGAATAGGCTGATAATGCCTGTGATTCTCATTTCCGTTGTTAATTATCAGTATTGTCATGTTCATGGGGTAATGGCTTGGTTTGTTGAAGCAGTAACCTTCAGGATAGAAAGCATGCCCTTTAATGACATGAATTTCCTCTGAAGACAGATTCAGAGAAAACTGGAGAAGGAGGTCATCAAAGAGATACAATGATGAGGATAATTGGAGAGGCTGATGAAATGGATCACGAGAAATAGAGAGTTTCAAACAGATATCATTTTAAAAACACAAATAAGAAAGAAATCAGGTGACATCTGTTGTATGTTGTTTTAAAAAAAAGTTTAGAAGGGAACAGCTGCTTTGATGGATGATAAGGTAATGATAAATTGCTTAGCCAAGGAATTCTATGATTAATATAGTTCTCTGACTGGTGACTGAACAATAAATGGATAGCACAGAAATCTCTTTAAACCTTCACACTGGAAATGATAAGATTATTTTTCAATAAAGCTATTTCCCAAATGGGGAGGGGTGGGGGTGGGGGGTGAGGAAGGAAAGAAAATGAAGCAAAGGATTTAATGAATAAAGGTGTTCAAAATACATCTAGAGTTATAATTTCCAGGTGTCTGAAACTGTAGATTCAGAAATACTGGTCTATGACAAAATCAGATACCTAGAGAGTTGTGAAAATTGTATAAAACATTGGAAAACTAAGAGAAATCAATTTTAGTGTGCGTAGTTCTTGAAACTCGCTAGGGTTGCATAAGTTCTTTGAAGGACCCATCTGAACTTGAGATTGAACCCCAAAGTCTCAAATCTGGCAAGAAACTTTGGATTTGAACTCTCTTTCTATAGAAATAATAGAAATTATTCTATGTGTTCTCTGATTATCCTCCAAAGCATTTTATTTGTACCCTTGTGTCTCTAGTCATTTTTTTTGGAAAGGAAGAACTGGAAACTCAATACTGAGGTGAACTTGGAGAGCATTCAAGGGGGAATGGAAATTTCCAATATTAAGTTCAGACTTGGAGAGCATCCATAATATTTTATATTGTAAAATAATTGCTTTTTAACCAAAAAATTACAAGTATAATGATAAAATTACTCCATGTTTTGGGTAGATGGGTTGACAGTTACCCTCCTTGTAGATACCTCTCAATTAACCATATGTAGATTATCAACTCTGTGAATTAAGTAAAGATAGCAATTTGACCTCTACTTACTTGGCTAGAGACTGTTAGATGCTTGGCAATTATTATTTGGTTTGAAGATAATGTGAGATATTGTCAGTATGAAAATTAGCTATTAATATGATCAAATGCCAAATGAAAATTTTTATCAATTGTATATATTGGGCATAAAACTATTAAATTGAGCAAGCAGAACTCATGGGTATAGACAGACGGCATCTTTATTTTTTTCTTCCATTGGCCCTTTATAATTTATTCAGGAGATTTCAGGGGATCAGAAAAGTTCTTATTTAACTGCCATTGTCATCAATGATTTAGTGTTCTCTGGGACTGGTAGAGTTTTAAACTGACTCCTCTTGTGGGGCAATTTCTAAGGCTCTTTCAGGATGTACAATGATGGGGTGTCTCACGTTTAGTTGTCTCCATCTAGATGAGTGATTCTGTTCTGGTTTGTTGAATAGTTTTTCCTAAGAATATAGTAGTCCACCTCCAGCTTCTATTTACTGAGGCCATATTACCCTCCTGGGCTGCCTTATTGTTAAAGACCTCGGATAGGCCCCAGATTGGCTCTCTCACACTTGTAGCCCTTATTATTTGCCCAGAAAAACCCTAGAAATCCCAATACAGCAACAATTTCCATTGCAAAAGAGACTATGCACCTCAAGGTTGGTCCTAGATTTCCCAGGAATGAGACAGAGTGCATGGCATGTCCCTAACTACTGGGGAAGACTCTTAAGTATTCTATATAATCCTGTTGAAGTACTTCTATCTGACTTCAGTAGAAAGAGGAAGCACCTATGCTTATTACCATGTCATTTTCCTAGGGTTATATAACCCTCAGTAATGGAGCAATATTTCCACCAAGATTTTCTGACTCTAGAGGCAGAGCTCTTAACCTTTTATCCTGTACTCCCCCCATTCTTTTTCATACACTATCACTATAATACAGCTCATCTCAAATAGATAGCAACCATAAATATCTTTTAAAATAAACAGATTTTTTTAAAAACAATAACTCTCCCTTTTAAAAATAGAGAAAAACAAATTTTCCTCATTTTCCCTCTGGGCAATGCTTTGGTATATTTTTCCATGGTTCTGAATCATTTTTCCACTGGACTGTATCTATTTCAAAACATGAGTTCATCTTGTATAGATTCAAGTGACTAGAGAACAATTAGCAAAGCTTGTCCTAAGTCATTAATTAATAGTTTCTGTTTAATCTTTCCTGAAACTGGAGAGCCCTCTGTTCTTGTGTTTATTTTGATCTCTTTGAAATGCAAATTATTTGCTCCTCTCCTACAGTTCTGAGTCTCCTTTTGGCCTACATAGAAATACCTGGACATATAGTGTATGCTTATTCCACTTTTAAACCTTTTCAAGATGAAAGTGGTTTTTGTCTAGCTTTGAGGTTTCTTTGAAATTAATATTACTAATTAAAGGATACTTGGCTCAAAATGCCTGATGGCCTCACAAATGTGGTGCACAATGTCCCAAACCTGTAAGAAAATATAGGATAATGGCTAAAGAACACAGATAAGCAACAATAAAACTGTGCTCCTATCTCAACCTTCACTGATTCTCAGTCTTCTCACCTCCAAAATAGGAAGAATAAGATTTGCCCTCCAGGGTTAACATGAGGATGAAATGAGATAGCATATAACAAGTCAGAGCTCCATACATATTAGTCATTAGTAGCAGTAGAAGTCCTTACACAAAGGGGAGATGTTGCAGATGGTGTGTGTTGGTCACATAAAATCTCTCAATTGAAGGGAGAACTAAAATCCTTTTTGATGTAGTCACCTCAGGGGATAGACAGTCTGCAGGCACTGGATTGGTCTATTAATGTAGGTATTAAGGCCTGTTAAGTATCTCACATTACAGATGAAAAAACTGAGGTAATGATACCCAGGGCAAAAATTCTTGCTAACATTTACTTAATGTTAGGACAGAGTTAGGAAAAGCTGTGATATATGTGCCTTACTTTGACTGGAGTCAAGAAAGGTTTGGCTGCCTTTCTGTGGGAATTTCTCAGTCCTCAAGATATATCCAGGATAATCTGCATGAAATGTGTGACTGCAATGGACAGATACTCTTCCTTTATAAGGTTATTAAATTTTATTTGGGAAAATAAGATCAAATGAAGAATTCTATTGGGTGGTTTCCCTTTCAGTATCCTGAATTTTATCTATTGTTCCATGAAAAACTGGACTCTGTCCTTTCTTTGAAGCATGGGTACAAATAAAGGGAAATCTCTGGAGATATTAATTAACTGGTGAAGAAGATACCTCGACATTTTTGCTTCTTTCTTGTTTAAATCAGTGCAGATAAAACAATTGCCTTAATTCGTGTCTGGAACAATATAGAAATAAACAAATAAATATTTCTGCCAGCTTCTGTAACAGATAAATTCTGAAATCTCAATGGCTTAGATAGTTGAAGTTCATTATTTTTGCTCCATGAAGACATTGAGAGACTTGGGTTCTATTTTTTGGCGGCACCCTTTGAAACCCTTTCCATTCCAAATGGAGAGAGACAAATGTGTAGTTTTTTATGAATCAGACCTGACAGTAGCAACCATAATTTATGCTCACATTTCATTAGCCAGAATTCATCATGTGGTCACATCTAATGGCAAGGGATGCAGGGAATATGGTTTAGCTACCTGCCTGAGAGGAAGAAAAAGTGGGTTTGATGAGGAGCTAGCCATTTTCTACTAAAATAAATATAAATTGGTATTAAATATGAATCTAATATGTATGTATATATTTAAGTTTCTATTTTTGTTTATTTAAAAGTTATTCCTGATGCAATTTTGTGTTTAGTAGTTTTTTTTTAAAGCATGCTGGAGATACAAACACAATCCTATCTTGCCAAAATAAGGTTCAATCAACTCTGAGAAAAGGTTAGTTTTGTTGATATAACAATTATCTTTGCCAGATGGAGAATGATATCAAAACTTCCTATTTATTAAAAAAAATCCTATTTATATGTTTCTTCTTAATTTATACTGAATCATCATTAGATTTCTAGGTGGTAGGAATTTTCTCATTTTTCTATTCACTTTCAAGATGAGCAAGAAAACGTAATTCTTTACTTCTGCAGAGAATCATACTGGATTTTTGCCTCTAATTTAGCAGATACTGGGAAATTTCCCTTATTTTAGAAACTTATGGCTGCCAACTAATTATTTGAATTCCCTCCCCCAAAGTGGAAAAGTATCAAAGAAGGAAGTATATTCAATTCAATTTAATAAACACACATTAGGCACCTTCTATGCGCAAGGCAGAGCTGGGACATACAGCTGAAGAAATATATTTCTTGTTTTCAAACAGTTTATAGTCTAGTAAGGAAGCTCTGTCCAGTATACAGGTTAATGCTATTAATTTTATTTGCCCAAGTTGGAATCAAACTGTAACTACAAACAGCAAAGATGTGCATTGTTATATTATTTAATACAGTGAAAAATTGTCCTGCAATGTGGAAATAATTAAATTATCTATGATTCATCCTTTGATTGACAATTAATGTAGAATTAAAGTGGTGGTTACAGGAATATTTAATAACTTGGAAAAGGTTTACATGAAGAAATGTTAAGTTAAAAAAGCAGGATATAAATTTTTATCTATATCATGAATATAGTTAAAAAAAAAAAAAGTCCTTACCCAGTAAACAAAAGATTTGAAGGAAATACACCAGAATGTTAAGCATTCAGATAGTGGGTGCTCTACTAGCTCACCTTTTTCCTTCTCTTTTTGGTATTTAACATTTTAAAAATGTGTAGTGCATTGCATTAATATTGATAAATCAAACACTAAACATAAAATATAATGGAAACTTTTTGAAATTTCATTATTATTACACCTCTTTTCTGAATGGATAACTGGTATATTGATATAACTTGCCATATCTTTAATCAATTATTTAATCAGTCACATTACAAAGTTAGGGTAGAAGATACTTCCTTTTTGGTTACTATTTCTCTTTTCCCTTTGAATATTATAATATGTTGTCAGTAATGTATGATTTCCCACAAGTATTATTTAGGTTCATGTTTTATCTGCTCTACTAAAATCTATTCTCTTTGAATGGGGTCCTATGAATCTCCTTGGAATAGCAGTTCCCCACCATGGTGGCCCCAAACCACAAGTGTAGAATACATCAGTGGGAAAGAAAGGGCTCAAGTCATAGAGTTATGAAGGAATTGCACATAGGCCTCAGCCTCTTTTCATATAAGAATGTGTCTTTTATGTCCTTTTTGTGTCCTGAAGGAGGGAAGAAGGGAGGAGGACAGTACTCTTGTGCTTAACACAATATCTAGCACAAAATAGACAGTAACTATTTATTGTGGTCGCAATAATAGTAGCGCAATGTTTACAAACTGCAGCCCTTTGTTTACCACTGTCATAACTTTTGCTGAATCTGTGTCACCTACATTATTATTTACTTAATGTTTTTTTTAATCAACTCATGCAAAAACTTAAACTAAAAATAAAATTTTACATTACTATTTTAAATGGAAAACCAGAATCACTTATCATAAATCCAGTAATTAAAAAATATAAACACTGGTAACAAAATAATAAGTCAAAGCTAATTTACTCCTCTTCCAAGATTCTGAACCAGAGATTTGCTCTCTGTTTGGGAGAATGGCCAGGGTTAGAGAGTTGTTAAAACTGAGTCTTCATCCTCATTATAATCAGAAGAACTGAGAGTAAATTTACAAAGCAATAACTTTCTCCTCATTGATTCAGTGTTCCTAAACAGTTTGCACCAACTAAAATCAGTACCACGTTGGAATGCACCCCACACTTTGGGAAACACAAGTAAAGTCTGTTTCAATGGGCTTTTTGCTTTCAAGATTTTATTTACCTGAACTATGTGAAAACAATAATACAGAAAGGATAACTTCTTAGAGTCAAATAGCCAACAAATGCTGGAATGGGGACTTAAACTCAAGACTTCTGTCTACACTCTCAACACTCTACCACTCCAATCCCCTTCCTCTAATACTCTCTTTTCAATGAAAGTTTGGCATCTTTTACTTATCTCATTGCTTGGAATAAATCACTGCAAAGCATTAATGAATATCCTTCTGCTTCTCAATTGTGTATTTCTAATGAGGGCACAGAGAAATCATATCTTAATTGATTTCTTGGTTTATTTCTTTCAATTAAGATAATATATACCTATGGGCCTTGTCCCGATCAAGATAGTGCAGTGAGAAGTTTCATGGTTTTGAACAACCAGCAAGAACTGGCAGAAACATCCTTCTCAAATTCCAGAAAACAATGACAGGATTGCAGTAATTGGGCAGGGTGAACACCAAACCAAGAAAAAGGCTACTTAAAAGTGGTAGGATCTCATGGTGTCCCAGCTTGTCCCTTCCCCATCCCCTTACTAGCTGGACATGGAGCTGGTCTGTGCTTCCAGTGTGAGTCCCTGGTCCCAGTTCCAGAGGGAGCAAAGTAACCACAGTACACATATGGGGAATATGTATGTCTGGCCCAATCTCTCCTGTCTGTTAGCAGCCTGTGGGATTGAACCAAGACACGTGTCACAGGGTCGCCATTCCAGAAATTGCTCTGTATGTAGAAGGCAGCTCACAGAGCTTGCCTACAGAATGCTGTGGGAGAGCAATCAAGTCCTGGCTGCTTGGTGTAAGGATTGCTGGCTGTAGGACATACAGTGCAGTGCCCGAGACCATGAGAAAACTGTTTTCTAGGGAACAGGGGATATTCATATTGATTTAAATGCAGAATTCCTAGGGCCGCAAATGCACGCCCAAGACAAGATGCATGTGCAGAAAGGATCATGGAGGCCCCTAAACTTTGACTTTCAGCTATTCTCTAAACTCATTGTATGGATAAACCCTGAAGAAGAGCATTCACACAGGTCAATCTACAAAGACTGAGAAAGGTGTTTTCTCC